>JAODAL010032132.1:0-47410 GCA_025379985.1 Phyllomedusa bahiana | reverse complement strand
AGTTTTTTTTTTTTAAAAAAATCTTCATGCCGCACGGCGCTGAGCCCCGGATTTCAGTGCGCCGCTCTCTCCATAGACTACAATGGGAGAAGTAGCTCACGCTCTGATTGGCTGGGATAGCCAAGCCACCGCTAGCTCAGCCAATCAGCTCTTTTCTGCATTTTTACTGTATTTTGAACTGTCCCACCTTAGATTTTGATTGGTCAAAACTTCTCCATAGGATATAATGGGTCTTTGTCGCTCCTATTCTGATTGGTCAATAGTTCTCCATAGGTTTTAATGGGAACACTGTCGCTCCTATTCTGATTGGCTGGTTTATGCCAACCAATGAGAAGAGCTTTTAAACAATTTGAATTACTGATTTCCGGCAAATTCCTCTCTATTGCAATTCCTTATGTAGCGCCGATCTCAGCGACAAACGCGTTGTTAGGGATTTAAGTGCTTTATTTTTAAAGAAGGTTTCAGCGCTTTATCTGATAATGTTTTACACTTAATAAAAATTATTTTTTTATTCATACTTCATGCCTCACGGCGCTGAGCCCCGAGATTGCATTGCGCCCATCTCTCCATAGACTACAATGGGAGAAGTAGCTCGTGCTCTGATTGGCTGGGATAGTTAAGCCCCCGCCGCATTAATCAATCAGCTCTTTTCTGCCTTTTTACTGTATTTTGAACTGTCCCGCCTTGGATTTTGATTGGTTCAAAATTCTCCATAGGCTATAATGGGTCTTTGTCGCTCCTATTCTGATTGGCTGAGATAGCCAAGCCCCCGCTAGCTCAACCAATCAGCTCTTTTCTGCATTTTACTGTATTTTGAACTGTCACGCTGTTGATTATGATTGGTCAATCGTTCTCCATAGGTTTTAATGGTTCACTGTCGCTCCTATTCTGATTGGCCGGTTTATGCCGACCAATGAGAATAGTTTTCAGAATTTGAATTACTGTATTTCCTGGCAATTTCCAATATCCGATTTCTTGATATTGCGCAGTTCTAGATTTTTGGAAAGTGATTTTTTTTTTTTATTATGTTTATTTTTGAGGTTCAGCTCTTTTCTGACAATGTTTTCCGCCTTTATAAAGGTGATTTTTTCGGATTCATACTCCTGCTGCACGGAGCGGAGCGCCGAGATTTCTGTCGCGATTTTTTTATATGTTTCCTCTCATGTTCCGTTCTTGCTTCACTTCGCCGCCGCCGGAGCATTTAGACCAAAATAAACCAGGTCTGCCTGTCGGAGCTGCCGAGCGCTGAACTGCTCCGCACTTTGCCGACTCGCGATCGTACATGCCTCGGAGTATACGAGCGCGCTGCGTCCCGCCCCGGAACGCCTACACTGCGCCAACACCGCGCCCATTGCACGCCCCGTCATGCGGGGCGCAGCTGAAAGTGGCGAACGCTGCGCCTAACACTGGATCCTTGCGTCCGACAGCGGGATTCGGGCCGGGAGGCTCAGTATACGCCAAAAAACAGGCGTAAATCCCGTTCATACATGTCGCCCTATGTGTATATAAATATTATATATATATTATATATATATATATATATATATATAGATAGATAGATAGATAGATAGATAGATAGATAGATAGATAGATAGATAGATAGATAGATAGATAGATACAGGGCCGGTACAACCAATGGTGCCCCCCCCCCTCTCAAAAAAAACTAAAAACTAAAAATTAAATCTGACTTAACAGACGTACCTGCGCCCTCCCAAGCTAGGTAGAATAAGGGGGGGAAAAAACAAACACAATTCCGACACACAACAGTGGAGTAGGTGGAGTCTATTGGGATGTATTTATATGAAATATGCTGTGTATGAAAAATCCATACATTGTACTGATATACAAGGAAGGGTAGGGTATAGAGGGCATATATATAGGCAGGCAGGGCACAGGGTAGGCTATATGGGCCACATATATAGGCAGGCAGGACTTAGGAAAGTTTATAGGGACCATATATAGGCAAGTAGGACAAAGGGTAGGCTATAGGGCCATATATATAGGCAGGCAGGGAATAGGATAAGCTATGGGGCCAAATATATAGGCAGGCAGGGCATAGGGTAGGCTACAGGGCCATATATATATAGGCAGGCAGGGCTTTGAGGAGGCTATAGGGGCTATAGATAGGTAGGCAGGGCTTTGGGCAGGCTATAGGGCTATATATAGGCAGGCAGGGCTATAGGTGCTAGATATATAGGCAGGCATGGCTATAGGGGCTAGATATATAGGCAGGCAGAGCTATAGGGGCTAGATATATAGGCAGGCAGGACTATAGGGGCTATGGTCCACTATTTTGAACCGTTGGTCAGTCACTTACTGTATACCAGTCCTTTATTGATTAATAAATCTGCGGCTGCCTGACTGTACTTCAGCGCTGTTACCGGCGGCTGCTCCTCGGCCCGCCCCTTCCTCCGCTGCGCGCCGCCGTCTTCTGTTGAGCACATATGACCACAGGCGCTGCGCAGCTACGTGCCTCAGTTCTGTCCGCCGGGCGCCCGCATGTTTCTCTTGTGTGGCAGCGGCGGCGGATGGGCAGGTAGAGTCGGAGCAGTCAGAGATAGTCAGTCAGTCACAGTCTCTGACTGCTCCGACTCTACCTGCCTGTCCACCACCGCTGCCACACAGGAGAAACATGCGGGCGCACGGCGGACAGAACTGAAGCACGTAGCTGCGTGGCGCCTGTGATCATATGTGCTGGCTGTATCATATAGATATATAATTATATACATATATATATATATATATATATATATATAGCCAAAAAAAGAGATTGCAAACAGCATCATGAATAATGATGTTGGATACAATCTCTAAATTAAGAAGTAACTGTGATAAATACATATTGATCAATATGAGTATATTGAATATAGGAGCATGAACAATCATCCAAAAAATTATCCATAAGAATGGGCAAGAAATTGTCCGATAAAATACAGGAACCATAAATCGCATCATAAAAATGATGAGGAATACAATTCCGCAAAAAACATGCTCCAATTAAGTGACCACACACTTTCCAAATCTTCTATATACTATAATGCTAGAATAAATCAGGGCCAACAAAGAATAAATAAAAGTGGGCAGAAAAAACTTCTCATAAATCGCAATGATATCAACCATGCACATGAGCGCCACACATACACACCTCTAAAAACAGACAGAAAAATATACAGTATATATATTTTTTTCTCTTTATTAAAATTTAAAAAAAGAAAATATAAAAAATAAATAAAAACAAAACAGAAAGACCAAACAAAAGAGTCCATCCGGTCCCCAAATATAGATCTAAAAAGAAAGAAAAAGATTATTTGTACATTTCAATATGATAAATAACCAACAAAACTAAGAGAGTGGACACATAGCATAAGAATAGAAAGAAGGCAAACTACCTAAACATTTTCCAGTTATGTTAAATTCTACATTAAGGCCCTTTGGTTTAAGTGCATTCCAATTTCTGTAAAAGGTTTGGACACAGGTAAATCCAAACATTTCTTCTTAAATTTATGTTCACTTTTTTTAATTTTCGGTTTTTGTGATTTGAAAATTTCTATTTTGCACATATGTTAATATGTATTTTTCATAAGGGAACATGTTTGCTTTGTTTCCCTACCCCTCTTAAATATTATGTCCCACCCTTTTCTCAGTTTGAGAAAACTAAAAGGGCCCCCAAAATATCAGTTTGGACTTTTGGGAAAAAATTTATTTTTTTTCTTTTTTGCTATTTGTGAATGCTGCATTTTCTTGAATATATTTGGGGACTCGTGATATAAGTTTTTTCCCCCCCGTTATTTTTTTTTGGGGTAGTGTGTTTTTTTTTTTTTTTTATGTATGGTTTTGGGGGGGTTAAAGGAAAGAGAGAGAGTCAAGGGATTTTTTTGGGGAAAGAGGGGATTGTCTGAAGGAGTTAGGACAGGAAAGAATGCCCTAAGAGCGAAGGGGGGAAAGAGGAAATAGGTTTACAGAAAACCCCACGCCAGGTCCCGGGCATAGGGTATTGAGAGCTGGGAACCTTGCTATTGTTTTGGAAGTGCCGGGAAAAGTGACAGCTAGGTTGGGTCCCAGGGTGGACTGGGAGTGAAATAGGCATGAATAGTTGCTATAGAGGGATGCTTTCATTAGTGTAGGCCTAAATTATGGGGGAAAACAAAGTGCCCCCATATCGTGAAGGGGGAAATGGCTGCAACACCAGTAGGCCTGACATCCACGTAGATCTGTTGCACCACAAAGGTGTCACCTGCCAAGCCCCTCTCTAATCATCCACCTGCACACCTTATGCCCCATACTTAACATTTTAAAGTGGGGCAGCTACCCCAAAACTACTTTTGGTAGTTCTCTTGTTCCCCAAACCCTGTGCCCAGAAACTTGATTCATATCACATTTTAGCACTGTAAACATAAAATGAATAGATGAGTCCCCCCCCCCCCATTTAACTTCCCCCTTAAGTGGATTCATTTTTTTTCGCCCACTGTGACCCACATTCACTAGTGAGTGGAGAGGGGGAAGTTTAGGGAAGCCAGAGGATTGGGGTTGAAAGAGAAAAATACTCAAAAACCTTCACCGTGTATGGAGGGCTAGGTTAAGAAAGTGTTTTTAAATGGGAAAACCCCCCGACAGATGTTTGCCAAAACCCTGGAGAGTGAGGAGGCCCCTTTTGGGGCCCACCCTCCCCTTTATTTCCCCTGGAGCCCCAAAATAACCCAACACTTGAATTGGCCCGTTTTCAATTTAATGTTTAAAAATTTCAGTTTAAAGGGGTATAAACCTAAAACGTAAAACGTTTTAATTTTTGTTTGGCCTTTAAAGCCTGATCAGGGGGGGGCCCCCTTTTTAAAGTATAATTTTTACTTTAGGCCCCATCCTCCCCCTTTAAGTGTCATGGGGCCCTAAAAAAAAAAAAGGTGGGGAATTTTACTGATTCACAAACATTACTTTCAGAAAGTAACAAAAATTATATACACCAAGTCCAAATAAAATGAACCTTTTCAGCGTTTTAACAGCAGCAATCTGAAAGAGTACACGTTTTGCGAAGTTTTATGCCCTGTTTATGTTTTCAAAAAAAAGGAAACAATGTTTATAAAGGAAATGCGAGGATCCTACAACCTTTTGTTTTTCTATATTTGCGCTCAATCTTATTAGACTTCAAATATTTACAAAGAGAATATTGTTTAAAATAAAGAGGGTTGACAAGAAAATGAGTGTACTCAACTGGAAAAAAACTTCTAATTATAATCAATTATTTGTAGGGAGGTGAGGGAATGTATGAATATATAAAAAATAAGGACACAGTTACTATGGCTGTATAAAAATTCTACAGCCTAAACTTAAGTACTCTATGTGCCAAATTTTTCACAGTGGCTTATTCTGATTGATTAATCTGGCACATCTGTAGATGTGTCTAGCCTTTGTAAATCAGCTGGTAGTTGGTGTGCTTTGCAGAAAAAATTCTGTCCCCACTTTTTTTGGAAAATTTTCCCTCTTTTTGGCCAAGTGTCAATCATAATCATGTCCACAATCAAGTCACACCTACTTTGAATTGTAGAAAAAAAAAAGGGGGAAAATATTCTTTTTTGGGGCATTCCCCCATAAATTGGGCTAAACCTCTTGAACTCTTTTCCATTTTAAAGGCAGTATGGCCATTGTGCCCCAAACCCGGGGGGGATTCCCAGGAGGGGGATAAGACCATCAGGATGTCACAAACCTTTTTATGGGGAAGGTTGGTTACCCCGGTGGGCCCCGGGCAACCTTAGAGCAGTCTCTGAGGGCAGTGACCCCCGAAGGCCCCAAGGCGGGACCAAATGACAGAGAGAAAGGCACAAGAAACATAAGACAAGGCCCCAATGACCAAGAGAATAAAAAGATGCCAACCGATAAAGATAGATGTCAAGGAACAGAGTACAAGACAGGAATAAACTGACAGGCAAGGACAGGAACAAGCTAGGGACCCGATACCAAACTTCAGACCATTAGGGAAAGGTAGCAAACAAAAAGGGGAAGGACGGACAGCCAGAGAACAAGCAGCAAATGGAAAACATCAGCGGACAAAAAACACGCAAGGGGAAAATTATGAACTAGGCGACTACCAAAAGAGGGCCCTATTACGTACCAGGTAACCAAGACTCGGCCCCGAGGGTGGGGGAGAGTGTTAAAAAACCCCAAAGGGGGTTTGGTAGGGAAATAACTCAACCCGACAGGAATAAAATGCAGCAGGTTGGGGCCGCGACTTTCCTAGTAGCCAGGAGGTAAAGGCCCGCAAGGGACAAGCAGAAAGACAAAACAGGAAAAAACCTGACAAACCAAAGGGAAGGTTGCAAGCAACCATACAAACAGCGGCCATGACAATACTGCTTCACTTACTAGTATGTGTCACTTTGTGGCACAGTTTACACCATGATTTCTGCATACATGCATTTGTAAATGTGGGCCCATGTGCCTTATCTCCAGGGTTTAGGTTTATCTAATTCATTTGTATTTTTCTCTTGTAGCAAATTTATACACAGTTAACCATTTCCTACTTCCGACAATGCGCCGCTCATGAAGGAAGTCACGTGTGGTGAATCAATCTGATGGGGATATAAGGTGTGTGATATACTGTCTGTACACATATCCTTTGTTGCTGTCATGGGTGAAAGATGCAATTTATCAAAGTTGCAAAAAGAGATGAATTAAGGCTTTTGTTCTGAAACTGCAGTTTGTGAATTGTTCACAAGCTGCTGTTGTAAAAGTACCACTGATGTGAGAGTTGAACATCAGCTACAAAGGTGCACGAGGGTAGTCCGACATAGTGGAGCATCTCACCACTAAACTAAACCAGGGGTCTATCACAGTTCCATAAACCCTAGTACTTATGGGGATCTGAGACACACGGATGAGTCACCTTTTTCGCTTCATCAAATGGAAGAACATTGACATGCCCAGAGAGAAACTTTAGAGAACAAACACCCTGCAAGCATTGCTTAAATAATACAAGCTGGTCTGGTGGTGGTAGTGTTATGGTATAAGGAATGTTTTCATGGAATTCTCTGGTCCATGTGGGAGGCACTCTAAACCAACTTGGATATGACTCCATTATTGCAGATCATGTAAATCTAGGCATGCTGATTGTCTTCACTGGGGAGAATGAGATCTTCCAGTAATACAGTATTATATGTCACACATGTAGAAATATCTGACATTGGTTGGAAGAGAATGATCAAGACTTAAAAAGTGCTATCATGTCTACCACATTCCCAGATTTGGACCCATTTTAGCATCTGTGGGAACATCTTAATTGTCAAGTCTGATCTATGAATAAGCCCCTACTCACCCTCCAACAGCTGTGGGATGCAGTCAGCATATCTCCAGATACCTGTGACAACCTATCAGGACCTTATTGAGACACTTCCAGCCCATCTAGTTGCTGTCTGTGCTGCACATGGTGGTTACTCTGGATATAAGTCTTATGGGACATTAGCTAACCATCATAATGTGACTTGACTGTGTAATTTTTTCCTACCTCTAAAACAACATGATTACATTATGCATTATTCTACACATACTTATATAGAAAGTCTTGATGATTATTTTCGAGGACATGGTATAGAGCAGTTCTCTAATATAGTGACGTTACCAAAATGCAATAGAATAGCAGTCTGTAATAGCATTGATGGTAGTTTATTTTTTTGTAGTCTACAAACCTTGAGACTATCAGGAATTTTATTTTTTTCAAAAGTCTATTATACCACAATATTATGAAAAAAAAGGTATACTATTAAATCACTTGCCCTGCTCAGATGTGAAGGAACGGGTTTTTTAAAATTTTGCATCTCTAGTAACCAAGAACATTTTCAAACTTATTACACTTGTGTACTGAAAAAAAAAATTCAAAATTCTTAATAAAAAATTCATACTAAATCCCATACCAATATATTTTATGAATATACAGTAGATGCCTGGTAAATTGTCAAAAACCCACTTGCGATTTTATTAACAGAAGCACCTTCATTCAATTTTGTGTCAAAGTGTAATATTTCATAAATAAATCTTTGTATAATCCAAAAAGTAAACACATTAAAAATGGAAACCATAACGGGATTACAAACCTTGAATAGTAGACGTATCTCCGAACAATGCATATTTTGAGAAAGCAGACAATATGGTCATTGCAGATGTCTTGATATGCCAGACAGCCATGTCTGATTTCACATAATGTTGCCATAAATTAAAATTAGAAAGAAAAATGCATTTGATCTCTTACTTGCACTTACTCATATATTAAGCTGATGTTTACACACAAAAAAACACAAAAATGATAGATCAGGGTGCAAGTAAGAATGATTTTCCCTTCCTAATTTTAGTTTGTGATAATGTTTTATGAGATTAGACATGGCTGTTAACAGCATATCAAGACATTTGCAATCACCAGATTGTCTACTTTCTTAAAATATACATAATTGGGATGTATATATTGGGGAGTAGCAGAGGTGTAACCTGAAGCTTCTGGGCCCTAGTTCAAACAGTGAAATGAGACCCCTCAGTTACCATGTGCCATTGACAATACTGTGGCAGAAGGACTTTTGGGGCCCCTCAGACTGCAGGGCCCAGTAGCGACTGTTACCTCTGCATCCCCTATAGCTACACCCTTGGGGGGTAGATTACTTTTCTGGTAGTGGTGCTTTGAGTGCTAGTGCCATGTGAAAGAACCTGGCCTATGCAGGAATCTTGCAAGCATGCGCACAGACCTTAGAAGTCACCCTGGTGGGTAGATAGGTAGGCTCTTAGACTGTTAGTTGATTTAGAGTAGTTGCCACAATTCTGTTCTACAGCAGCATAAGAAGAGGTTACCTGGGCCTTGGCCAGCTGTGGTCTAGACACAGGCTGCCCCTTGCAATCTAGGCATTGAGGGACTCACAGTGCTGAAAAAGACATCACCATAAGTGACAGACATAACCTTGGGAATGAGACATATGACACATCAGTCATTAAGCAATGTGATGGGAAGAGGAACAGAGAAACCTTCAGGCCCACCAAATTTGGGAAGCATACCCTCAACGATTCTTATGGGACATTAGCTAACCAAAAGGGTACGGATAAAGAGGTGAAGAAAAGAGGTTACTCTTGCAAGATGGTGAGATGTGATGCCAGATCCTGAATATTGGTGGCTAAGCAGCTTGTTCCTCCATGCCATGTGGAATCGTATTCTTTGACATTAAGAATGAGCTGCAAGTAAAGCCTATAATGGCTCTTGCCTCACCACTCTACCCCAGCCTATGATATGCAAAAAGGACACCTTAGGCATTTTTTGGATCAGTGGGACCGTATAAATATATTCAGAGTAGGCATTTGAAGCATTCCCAATGCTGAAAATACACTGTATATACTGTGTGAATACACCCTGTCATTCTAATCTGCTATATGATATATAAAAAAAGGATGCAGCTGCAGAATAGGTCACTCAGGGAAATGCTTTGTGTACTAGAAAGCCTAAGGCCATGTCTACACAGGTTTTTCTTCGTATTTTCAGCGGTTTTAGTATTTAGAAACCTCTGAAAATTTGAACAAAAACAGTTCACATAGACTTCAATACAAAAAATGACCGGTAGTCTACATAGGTGGTTTTTTTCTCCAGCCACTTTTCAAAGCTATCGGCTTTTCAAACATGTTGTAAATTCCGGCAGAAAATTTACCATTGAAGTCCATGTAATCCGGCGGCAGTTTTTTGGACAGTTTTTGGTGTGGTTTTTGATGCAGATCTGCTGAAAAAACACCCAAGGCATATAGGTTCCACCTAAAATGGGTGTGTTTATTGTTGGCCCTCTTGCACCTGTTTGTTATTGTTTTACAAAGTGTGGAAGAGAACACATCAAGATGCCACCCAAGCAATCCTACCACCGTATGAACATTAATGTGGGAATACTGATTAATGAGGTCAGTGTGAACATATACTGTATCGTCTCTTTAATGTTACTTACAACTTTTTGTGCAGTTGCATGCCATGCGCTCATCATACATCTGTACGTTTAAACCTTTTGTTCAGAAGCATGCCATGTGATCATCATTAGTGTTCCACGAACAGTAAAAAGTTCTAGTTCGATTAGAACCTCGAACTTTTGTGAGTTCGGTTCGAAGTTCTATTCGAACTCAAACTTTGAACCCCATTAAAGTCTATGGGAGAAGATGTTCCAGTTAATTTTTAGACCTATACAGGTGAGGAGAAGCTGTAATTACCATCCATTACAGTAAACTGCATACATGGAACAACTTAGTGAAGAAAATTTTGCTTTAAGAGTGACAGGAAAAAATTGAGAGGCTAAAATACTTCATTCCTTTCAATGGCTAACTGAAATGACAAGAACAGCTTGCAAGCAAGAGCATAGCTAAAGGAGGTTCGGTGGTAACAGCTGCTATGTGGCCCTGCATCCTGAGGGGGCCCAAAAGCCCCTTTGACGCATAGGAGATTTGGAAATGGTTTGTTATACAATTACCGAACCCCCAAAACTGCAAAAACTGAACTTTTGGGCACTGAGTATGAGTTAGCAAATCCAAGCACTCTGTATAATATATATCCATGTATATGAGAGTTAGGCTTTATGTGAGCCTGTAAATGTCACCAAATAACAGCTTCTGGGTGTGTGAAAGATGCAGCCAGCAATACCAACCTCCCTAACTATCGATGTCTATGGAGAGAAAAATGCTATCTGAGCAGTCTGTACAGTACAGAGAGTGAACTGAAAATGGCATTCACAAGGCAATACCATGAAATATATATAACATGGTAATGTGATTTTAGCAGCCAGTGATAGCCCTACACCTCAGCGACTACGTTTTTGACACTTCTCTGTGCTCTGCACTGATTGGATGGCCTTCAAAAGTGCAGAAAGCGGCTGAAAATGAAACTGAAAATGGTGTGTCAAACTAGAACTGTATTCGAACAAACTTTACTAGAACTTTACTCGAACTAACAGTAAAATGTTCGGTTTGAGTTCTAAAAATTCAAGATGTTCCACTAGAACTTAACTTTTCTAGAACAGTTCGATCAACACTAGTCATCATACATCTGTACGTTTAAACTTTTTGTTCAGAAGCATGCCATGTGGTCATCATAGATCTATACGTTTAAACTTTGTGTTGCCCAATATAAATATATTTCTAGTGTTTTTAATAAATTAGAGTGTTAACATTCTTTCTGTTGTCATTGTTGTTGTTTCAGGTACATAATTTCCCAGAGCTGTGGGATATGAGCTTCCAGGGGAACAGTAACCGTAACTTAAAGAATGACATTTCTGAGTCACTGTACTCTGGGGACTGAAGCGAATATGATATATGACTGACAACAACTTGACAAAAAACCCAGTTCTATGAACAGTTTTAGGATTTGATTTTCAAGCAGTTTTTTGTCATAAGCCTGAGGGTAGACTTTATTTAGAGAACCTAACTGCAGAGGAGAAAAGTTTGTAGTCAGTATCCCCCTGTCAACTAGAGTATTCTCTATACCAGTAGCATGTACATCCAGCAATGAAAAAGATGCAAACAAGTCAATTAAGCTATATCACAAGCTGGTTCATTTTATATCTATTGGCCAAAAATTGTCTAAAGTGAACTTGCTACTTGTATGGGCCACCAATATGGATGATTGAACTGTAAAGCTTATCTGTTCCAAGCTTTATTATGATGGTAAGGATGGCTTCTATAAATAGAAAAATTAAGTGCGGAGCTATATCAGGTGAACACTATTTACATCAATAAAGTCTTCAGGCGTCATGGACTCCCGTTACTGCACTTAGAATGAAGCATTCATTTGTGGCTTATTCACACAAATATGGCTGTTTATGACCTAAAATGACCACTATCTTAGTGTACTAAAAGCAAATACAGAATGTAGTAATGTTAGTGGCATGCTCACAAACCAGAAACCTTCCTCTGTGCATCTAGTGTTGAATGTTTTAATGCTGAATGTTCTGTGATTCTGGAACTCTTCCTAAATTATATATCTTCTCTTCCAAATTGAAAATTAAGTAGACTCTGTGGAAGCATCTACTGGACGTAAGAGAGACTCTTTGTGTCCTATTAAAAATCTTTGCATACACTCTACACTTGATATTTAATTTTCTGAAGGGCAAACCAGACTTGATTTTTTCAGCCTCTCAGAGGATTTTTTATTTTACAAATCATATCCAAACTGTATTTAATACAGAAAAAACACATAATGTTCACTTTAGATTTATATACTTTGCCAGATTAAAGCCAAGAAGGATGCAGATCATGAGGATTAGATAGGTATAATAAGGACATTGTTTGGGTATCAGTAAATACAGTTGTAAGAGACAAGAGCAAGTTAGGTAGTGTAGATACTTTGATTAGATATAACATATACTGAGTTATGATACCATGTGCTGAAAATGATATTTACTATTGCTAAAAGCACTATATTCAATGCAGGGGCATAGCTCAGAGCTCATGGGCCCATGTGCAAGAAGTCAAAATTTCAATTAATTTACAAAGTGTATAGGAGCATCCTGACCTGTTCCCCATTCAGAGCGGAGAGGTGTTTTAGAGTCACAGGGGCAGGGCTAAAAGTTGCAGTTTGGACTGTTAATATTTATTTTATAATATTTTATTTTGAGTTTGTTTTGTTACTGTGTTTTACATATTATGCCCCCATAATGTCAGAAAAAAACCTTTGGTGGGTTATTTTTATATAACATTTTTGGGGTAATTTCTTCTGTAACTGGTATAATATACCCAGTTACAGGGGAAATGCTTACCCGGCACTGACTGAAAAGTTGATCTGGGTCTAATAAGACCAAGCAGCTCAGGCAGTCACTAAGTCCCAGCAGTCATGTGACCACTGCCACCGGTAGCAAGAAGATACGGGCTTCCTGCCTGTCTGTGTATATAATGCTCATTGAACGCTATAGATATGGTGATTGAGAAGCCAGAGTTGGTAGTAAACCATCCCTGTCTTCTCAGTGGAGAGTCCAGCTATTGCTGATAGCCTGCTGTCCACCCACACAGCTGCATAATTAATGTACAGCTGCGCTCTGTGCACTGACATCCCAGAACATGCATGCAGAGATAAATGGCCATCATCTGGACGTTTATAGTTGTCAGGCAAGTAGTTAATAAAATATAAAAATAATGTTAAAAAAAAAACCCTGTCAAAAATACTGTGAGAAATAAACCCTTCCCATAACACAGAAGTAGCACATAGTGGTTTATATCTCAGAAATTGTCAGGTAGGAGGCAGTAGATGTTACTTCTCACGTGTGACAATAGGTGTTTGGGTGGGTTTGTGCTTTCCGCCGGGGTTCCAGGAAACAAGGTTCCCTGGTGGATGCCGTAACATATCCACATTGGCCTCATAGGGTAAATGGATAAAAGTTGCCAAGCATGGGCGATTTTTTGCTTTATTTGCTGGTGCATATGTTTATTTTATGGGACACAATAACACGGTCATATGCGCCAGCAAACAAAGTAAAATGTAGCCCACACTCAGCTACATTTCTCCATGTACCCGTCTGAGGCCCGCCGCGGCTGCGTCACGGCATCTTCCGGGGTACCTTGTTTCCCGGAACCCCAATGGATAGCATGAAAGTATGCAGAAATTCTGTGTGAAGCTACCTGCACTTCTCAGATATGAGGTACTAGGGAAACCTAGTGCCTCATATCTGACAAATAACACCTGGGGCCTCATTTTCAATGCTGTACTTGGGCCAAATGTTTGCTGCAGAATGGAGAGGAGCAGCTCCACTGGGCAGTTCCTCTTCCTGTTGTCCTCCTCCTTCCCCCCTGCCGCATGATGGGCAGTGGGCAGGCTGCCAAGTTTGCATGAGCTCCAGACAGACCCAAATCCTGTTGCCCCTCATCTCTCTAGCCTACGCAGCTTTCTGCTATGTTCTGCCCTCCCTTCCCATTCAAGCTCCGCCCTAGACACTCCTCAAATTGCACATAAACCCAGCAATAGACTTTGCATATTCATGAGAGGAGGAGCAGGTTCAAGCTTCTCTTCCCTCTTGCTGAAACTGTGCCTGTGCTCCTCCTCTCCACGCTACACCGATTGCCTGCTGACAATCCTTGCGGACCCCACCTCCACATGCTGTGCCCCGGCCAGGGCATAAAAAGATGCACGCCGCTAAGCTCATACAGCTTCGTATCACTGGGTCTCTGTGACCCAGCGATAACTACAATAGCTGCAGGAGTGAGGCAAGCGGGTTCTGCAGGGTCTCCTAGCTCAGGGGCCCAGTCGCAAGTGCAACCACTGTGACCCCTGTAGCTATGCCACTGATTCAATGATCTCTCAGTACAAGACTATGCAATCGGACACTAAAACAATTAATCAAACTGAGGTAGCCCTACTTTATGACCATTATGAGAAAAAGTCCCAACCTAGTATGCCCAAGGAAACAGTTCTAAATGTGGAAAAAATAAACCTATGCTCGCTCTGGAATTATATGTTCTGTTTGAAGCCTTCTTTAGCCATTTCCTGGGATTTGATGGGAAGATTAATCCATAACTAGTCTTGATCAGCAAAACAATGGACCAACTGTTGCTACTGGTGTGAATTCTGTAATAGACCTGGGACTGCTTCATGGCATTTAATAATAATAATAATAATAATAATAATAATAATAATAATAATAATCTTTATTTATATAGCACTAACATACTCTGCAGCACTTTACAATTTAGAGAGATTAAGTAGACAAAAAAGCAGTAAAAAACTACTTACAGATCAGACACAGGGGGAAACATGTATGAAAGAAGGTGGTTGATGTGAATATTCACATCTAATTTTCAGTGTATAATGTGCCTGAATCTATGAAAGTGGTTTTTGTGTGCTTCAAAATGGCGTCTGATGCACTTCATCTGTGTGTTTGGCACGTTACGGAACTTTGGCGCATTAGTAATGCACCAAACGTGTATTTGACATACAGAAATAGCTGGTACACCACAGGTCTTGCTATTCTAACACCTTTTATTTTTTTTTTAGCCTGCTAGGATGTGTTTGTAATCATTGATAATGCTACCCTAACTCCGTAAATACACAATTGAAAAATGGTAGATGCTGTATTGATTTAATTAATTAAATAAATTTTAGATTCTATTAATCCTAAATACATTTTATATTTTTGAAATATTATGTAAAGTTATAATAATTTTATATTATATAATGTATTCCGAAATGTATCTACTTTCATTTTACATACTTTGATAATAATCATAAATTACTTTTGATTATTTTCCTGTGATAAGTTGAGTAATAATGGACATTTTTTGCACTAATGACAAATCTTGTTCCATTAAAACAACTCAGACAGATCGCATTGAAATACTGTAGGTCTGCCTGTTTGAGCAGTAATGCGTCTCGTTTTGCCAAGCCACATCCATTAATTTGTCTAATATTACGAGTGTGGTGCAACATGCCCCCAGAACGCCCCCACATGTTTGCTGCTTTACAAAGTGTCGAGTCTGGTGCATAATTCACAAAATATGATCTTACAGTGCTGACTACCAATTGTACAGAGCCTCTTCAGACTTATAAACGATTACAGTAAAAGTTACATCCAGTGACTTACAGGAGATGCCCCTGAAGAGTTGTTCTCTTCTTCTCCATCTGTCCCAGACGGCCATGACGACTTCTCCCGGCCACAACTCCTTACTGTAGAATTTACAAAACAAACATCTTAGACTCCTCACTTTATCAGGGCTTCTCTACCAATTCCTATCTCTACACAAACTCCCCATCTATTGCACCCCAAATGGTAATAATTACCCTCTTGTGTCCCAAACAGTAAAAGTGCCCCCAAAAGGCTATGGCGCTCCCACTTGTGCATCAAGTTGTAGTCTTGCTTTGTATACCAATATAGGAAGAAATTAAATTTCCTAAGACAGTAGGTAGGTACACTTCCAAACTAGATAGGCAGTCCTCAATTAGGTAGTTGTATAGCACCCCATTTGGTTGGTAGACTTATAGGTCCCCCAATTGGTAGGTATCTCTGTCCCCTATTAAGTAGATAGGTAGCTATAGAGGCCTCCCAATAAGTAGAAATATAGATCCCTATTATGTAGTTATATAGGCTAGGTAGTTGTCCCCTGTAGCCAGGACGTTTCCCCTGGTAGCCAGGTATCTGGCCCCTGGTAGCCAGGTAGTTATTTACCCCCTGTAGCCAGGTAGTAATATGCCCTCTGTAGCCAGGTAGTAATATGCCTACTGCAGCCAGGAAGTTGCCCCTGTAGCCAGGTAGTAATATACCCCCTGCAGGCAGGTAGTAATATGCCTCCTGCAGCCAGGTAGTTTCCCCATGTATCCAGGTAGTAGCCCCCTGCAGCCAAGTAGTAGCCCTCTGTAACCAGGTAGTAGCCCCCTGTAGCCAGGTAATATGCCCCATGTATCCAGGTAGTAGCCCCCTGTAGCCAGGTAGTTGCCCCCTGTGGCCAGGTAATATGCCTGCTGTAGCAAAGTATCTAAAAGCCACCTGTAGCCAGTGAAAATTCCCCATGTAGACAGGTAGATGCCCCATGAAGCCAGGTAGTAGCCCCCTGTAGCCAGGTAACTGCCCCCTGTAGCCAAGTAACATACCCCATGTAGCCCGGAACTAGCCCTCTTTAGCCAGGTCGTTTCCCCCTGTAGCCAGGTGGTAGCCCCCTTTAGCCATGTAGTAGCCCCCTGTAGCCAGGTGGTAGCCCCCTGTAGCCAGTAAATTGCCCCATTTAGCCATGTAGTAGCCAGGTAGATGCCCCATGTAGCCAGTAAATTGCCTCCTGTAGCCAGGTAATATGCCCCCTGCAGCTAATGAATATAAAATAAAAAAATTGTACTCACCTCTCCATGGTCTGTTCAGCCAGGTCTTGGAGCTGGTGACCAGTGTAGGCGGCATCACGCCACTTACGCCAGCACACAGTTCCCGGGGACTCCTGGGACGGCAGAGGCTTCCGACTGAGGAGATCCAGCGTCGCAGGAGGGTGAGGAAAGCCTTGCATCACACCCCATGCTACACTGAGTGCTGTACATAGAAGGGAGAAGGCAGGAGGGTAATGAACCGTCCTGCCTCCTACCTATAGGAGCAGCTGCACAGCTAGTGTGCAGCTGCTGACTCAGTACGGCCATTGTAAAATAGCCGTACAGCGTCAGAAAGATTGTGGGGGGCCGCGGTCTAGACAACACAAGGCCATGGGCCGGATCTGGCCTACGGGCCGTGTGTTTGACTCCCGTGCTTTAGAGCGGGCCCAGAGGTAGAATCTCATCCTATATATACTGATCTCTAATCAGACCCTTACATTGCAAACTCCTGGACCAGTGCCTGATTGTAAATACAGACTAATCCCATATATACAAGTTCTCCTAAAATCTACAGACCCCCAGAGTAGATCACCCTGTATATACAGACCCATCTGTACTGTATATACAGTACATGCCACAGAGCAAAGAAGCCATTCCTGAGCACTAGGGAACTCTTACTTCTTTTTACTTTGTAGCAGCAAGACTACCCCATGAATTGGTTGAGAACCACAGTATAGACATCACAAAAGGGGTCAATACATAATAAGTAATTCATTACTTGTGTTGCAAAAGTTTCAACTATTAAAGGGGTCTTTCCACGAAATCTGTGACAATGAAATGGTTGGTGCTTGCGGCCGTCCTCCAAATTTACTTTTATATGAGTTCCAAATATGGTGGGGGGAGGACAATCCAACCCTCCTCATTCTCACATACAGTCGGCTAGAAGCTAGCTACAAGCTGACCTGTGAACTAGATGTTTGTTCATGGGAGCACCTTATTAATGATGTCTATTGTGACTGTGCAGTCAGATTGCAAGGGTAAAGGTTGATGATGGATAATCATTTTGACCCTGCGCTCCAGAACAGCATGGGAAAAAATATGTGCATCAAATATGTAGTAATGTGTGAGGAGAGATAAAACTGAGAATATTATTAGAGATGGGCGAATTTCTCAAAAGTTCGATTCGGTGACTTTGCTGAATTTTCCGACAAAATTCGTTTCGGTCCGAATTACTTCGGGACGAATCACGTTAAAAAACAGCTATTTCCGAGGCTGCACAGAGCCTGTAGGGTGCTGTAGAACGTTGTGCCATGCTATAATATGCAGAGGGAGCTTGGTTTGGTCTTCATACAGTGTTGTGTTTTAGTATGACACGCACATGACTGCCGCCGTTCTTAGAATCGCTTCACTATAAAATTCCCTGGGCACTTAAGAGGGCAAAACTGACCAAAAAACTCAAGCGGGAATGTAGCCTGATAAAGTCATGGCAGCGAAAGCTAAAAAAAAAACAAGCTGAGAGCTCGGGTGGAACTTTCAGTGACGGGAGTGTGGAGGTGACGGGGGCAGCCACAGAAAGCATGGGTCAGAGGGGTGGCACAAATGACAGAGTGTGGAGGTTACGGCAGCCCCACAGCACCCAGCTTGAGGTCAGGGGGTGAAAAAAGGGGAACTTTTAGGGGTGGAAAAAAACGGGAGTAGGCCACAGATTTGGAAAACAAGGGGACCCAGAGGGAGGTGACGGCTGGAGAACCCCATAAAGGTCAGAAAAGGGGGGGGGCCGGGGGACGGGGGGTGGAGGGCACGGCAACGGGCCCACGGGAAAGCAGTTTGAGGCAGAGAGGGGCCCACAATGAAAAATTTCCCTTGGAGGGGGGCAAAAACAGGATAGGCCACAGAGTGGCAAAAATGATACAGTGTGGAGGCACGGCAGCAGCAGTTTGAGGTAGACAGGGGGCCAAAATTTGACTTTTGGAGGGGGCCCAAAAAAGGAGTAGGCACAGAGGGGGAAAACAATGACCCCGTGTGGAGGTCACGGCAAAAGCAGCATGAGGTCGGCCCCCCCCCCCGTGGTTGGGGGGACATTTGGGGGCAAAAAAACCCCTTGGGTTTTGGCCCAAAATTTTCCATTAAATTTTATTTACCCACACACCATACCCCACTTAAAACCAAATACATTTTCCCCCCCCCAAAAAACCCCCAGGATGGGCCCCAAAACTATGGAAAATTGCCGTTTTTTGGAGGCCCCACGGAAGCCCCAAAAAGAAATTTAAAGGTCCCCCAGGGGCCCAGTTGGCATCAAATGAAAATTTGGGGTTTGGAAAAAACAGGAAAATGGCCCAGATGCAAAATGACAAGTGTGAGGTCACCCGGAAAGCCCCGCCAAGGGGCCGGGTGGCCAAGGGAAAATTCTGGAGGGGCAAAAAAAGGGTGGGGTGGAAAAATGGCAAGTGTGTGGTGGGCACCCACCCCAAAAAAAAAAACAAACGGGGGGAAACATGATGGTAAAAATGGCAAAAATGAAAAATTCTGGAGGTGGCAAAAACAGGGGGGTTGGCACAGGTGGCCCCTTTGACACAGTGGGGGAGGGTCACGTGCAGCAGAAATAAAGGTCAAAACAGGGGCCCACAATGACTTTCTGGGGGTGGAAAAAACGGAGTAGGCCATATTTGGCACAAGGACACAGTGTGGAGGTCAGGGAAAAAAACCCCAGCATTAAAAGGTCAGAAAAGGGGCCCCAAGGGAACTTTCTGGAGGGGGGAAAAAGGGGGTTAGGCCACAAAGTGGCAAAAATGACACAGTGTGGAGGCAGGGCAGCAGAGAGGTAAGACAGTGGCAAAATTGAAATTTGGAAAAAAAATTTTGGCCCCAAACCAAAATTTTCAAAACCCCCCTTTTGGTGCCCCCAGGGGGCCGGCTTGGGAAAAAACTGGAGTAGGCCACGGGAGTGGCTTTAATGACACATTTGGTGGAGGTCACGGCAGCAGCAGATGGGGGTCGGGCCCAGGGGGCAAAATAACTTCTGGGGTGGAAAAAATGGAGTAGGCCACAGAGGGGGGAAAAATTGACACAGTGTGGAGGTAAACGGTTAGGGGAAAATGGGGGAAAAGGCAGTAGCAAAAAATGAAAATTCTGGAGGTGGAAAAAAAACAGGGGGGGGCCCAAACGGGAGGGCACAATGACAGAGGTGGGGGGGGACGGAGGGGAAGCAACAGCTTTGGGGGTTTCAAAAAGGGAGTGGCACAATGGACACAGGTGGGGGGGCCCGCGGGCGGGCAAAACCCAAGAAACCCAGAAACCATGAAGTGGGAGAGTGGCCCCAATAAACACAGTGTGGATGTCAGGGGACCAAGCAACGCGCACCCAGCTGAGGTCAAAAGAGTGGAAAAAATGACAGAGTGTGGGGGGGGGTGGAAATTTACAAGTCCCTGGTAAAGTTGGTGGTAGGCTGATGGGAGAAAACTTGTCAGCAGTTGTGTGGCTTCAGGCGGGGGGGGCGGCATAGATTAGGGGGCTGAGGGGGGGTAGTTTGAACCCAAAATAAAATTTCTCACTTTTGGGTGAGGCGTCATGGCTGATGTAGTTGACGCCTAAGGCTTTGGTGTGTGGAAATCCGGGCCGATCCGGGCCTGATTCATCTTGCCCAAAGGTCAGTGTTCCCCCTTTTCCCCCTTTGGAAACAAGGGGGGTTCTCATTGGGGTAACGATGGCACTAAACACCCGCTCGGGATGCCAAAAATTTAGGGCCCGGGCAGGACGCTTTCCCCACTCCCAAAACTCGGAAAGTTGGGGCCCCACACACCCGTTTGGTGCCCATTTGGTTCCAGGGGTTTCCTCTAACTTTGGGGGGCAGGTGCTGTCCAAGTAGGCCAAAAACCCTGTTGGTTGGGGTTTTTGCCCCCAGTTCCTGTTTGTGCTGTTGCTGGGGGGTCCCCTCCTCACTGGGGTGGGTAAAGGGAAAGCTGCTCTCAGTGATTTAAAAAATTAGGTTGCTGTGATGGGCTGGTACTTTTCCCTACCCCCCCCCCTTCCCCTTCAGCAGCCGCGGAAAGTACGTGGCGCAAAAAACCCCCCCCCCCCCCCCCCCCCCCCCCGATAGACCGGGTCGAGGAGGGCGATCCCCGCCCCATGGGCAGGGGCCCAACTAAAACTACGTAGGATTTCCCTATAGTATTTGAGTTTTTTCCTCCCTCTCAATAGCGGGGAAAAGGTTTCCCATTTTGGACCGGTAGCGAGGGCCCAAATGGGTGGAGACCCAAAAATAAATCCCTCTCCCGGTTTGGGGGACTATTCGGCTGTAAACTAGCCAGGCAAATCAGAAATGCGCGGGCCATCTGCACAAGTGACCCCGAGGGGCCCCCTGCCTCCTCCCACGAAATGCCAGGGTGCTTGCAGGTCATCTGCCTGTCTTCCCTCATCTCCATCTACCTTTTCCAGCTGCCCCTGCCCCTCCTCCCCTGTCACCTGGGTAAAAAAAACCCCCTTTCATTTCACAGCCCAAATCCCTTCTGCCCCAAATTGTCCTCCTCCCCTCCATTTCAGCCCCCCCCGGGGAATCTTGTGGCCGCGAGATGAATTTCCGCTAGTCTCCAGTCCCCTGCCCGGGACGGGTTTTTTTTCGCATCTGATCCGGACATAAAAGCAGTGGAATGACTTTATTCATCCCATATTTCCTTTGGTGACTGACAAATAACGTGCCTCCTCGAATGGCCTCAAAAAAAAACGGAGGTGCCCACGCATGAGCTCCCATGGCTGACATCAAAGTTACACAGGGGAGTACTCCTGCCCGCCTGGTCATAAAAAAATCGTTAAGGGCCCCCTTTCTCTGTTCATACGTCGGCCCAAACATGTGCAAAACGGGAAATTCCAAGGGTGGAAACATGCAAATAGAGTGTGTTGGGGGAGGCCGTTCTGCCATTTGAAACTCGAGGAGGGTGTTGGAACTCTCCATCTCGGCTCGGCACAACCCTAAGTTCTCTAAAAGGGTCCCAGTTTCCCACCTTTTTGGGAAAGGGGGGGGATGCGTACCAAAAAACTTGGACGGGAAAATCGGTCAGCTTCTGCCCCCTTAGGATGGTTGGATGCATACTTTTGGTCTCTTTGCAATCGCCTCGCTAAAACGACTGTGGTCCCCATGAGTAGCAAGGGCAGGAGCATCTGGATTTGGGCAGATGATGTAAAGAGAAAACAGCTCCCCTTTTGCAGAGGTGGTGGAGCCTTGACTGGTGCAATGGGGGGGTCAACTGGGCGATGCTGCTTTTATTGCTGCGGTGCAGGTTTGGCCACCCCCTCTGAGCCCGTTTCTCCCAGGCCACCGGATTTGGTGACGTGATTTGTTGACGCAGGGCCCAGGGGTTTAAAGTTAGCTCCCTGGCCAAGCTTCACCCTTTTTGCCCAAGTTTTTACCCTATTCCCCTATTTTGGCTCCTCGGTTTTTTTAGGGAAAGAAAAACAACACCGCCAAGTATCTGATTTTACCACCAACGGGTTGCACTGAGTGACTAAATTTCCGCCTGCTTTGTGAGCCCCTGTGCCACTTTCTTTCTTGGACCTGCGAAACGGGTTTTTTACCCCCTGGCCCCTTTTGGGTCCCGGGCCTCATAAATGCTGCACATGCTGACTTACGGCCACAAACCCCCTTGCTGGTTGCGCCGCTGCCTGACGCGCAAGCTGACGCCCTTTCTCCTGAGATGATGAAAACCCCTTTCCCCACCCGCTCCCAAGTTGGTCGGGTACATCATCATTTTATTTGGGTTTCATGTCATTGCTGTCCCCTCATCCCCCCCCCGGGCTTGGTATGCAGAGGCGGACCCCTCCAAAAAGACCCCCCAAAGCCCCTTTCCAAAAATTTTATACTTTGCCGCCCACTGCAAAAAGCAGGGGGATATTTGGGCCCCCTTTCTTTGTGCCAAGTAGCGTGACTTTCCCCCTCAAAATTGTTCATCCTCGCTATATAGTGGCGCTGAGCTCAGAAAAAATTTGTAGATCTCGGGGTGGGGGGGAACCCGGGTGGGAAAGAGGCGGGTTGACGACAGGGTTTGGGGGCCCCTGGCCCCCTCCCGGTCATTTCCAATAAAAGGGGTTTTGTTGACGTTCCCCCCAAAAAATTGGTGGGGTTGTCGATGTCAAACTGGGGGGAAGTGGATGACCTAGTCAACCAATCAACAAAACCATTGGTTGCTGAAAAACACCGGCCGTGATGCCCCCGGGGATTTCTGGCCCCCACCCCAGTGACCCCTGCCCGCGACGTCCCCTTGCCCGTGGGTGCGACTGGGGGCCTTTCTTCCCGGAATGTTTGGGCCACTGCACGCGGTGAAAAAGCCCGGCCCACCTTCTGTCTGACATATTGTTTGTTCTAAATTTTAAGGACACTGTTTGATGAAGATTTCTGTATATGATAAATTTCACACCCCGTATTTGACTCCAAATGAACCAAGTAAAATTTTTGGGGAAACCCTTGGATTAAAAATTGGGCCCCCACAAATGGGGCCCGGGAAAAAAAATTTTCTTTTTTATGTGTCTTTTAAAAAAAACTGTGTATTTTTCTGAATGTAAAAGCAGAAAAAGGTTAATTAACCTTGGGAAATGAATTATGCTAAGGGAAATTGCTTCTTTTGGGGGTGAAAAAGAAGGTTTCTTTTAGTGACCCCCAACCGAGAAAAAAGCTTAATTAACCCTTGGGGTATAAAATTTCACCAAAGAAATGAGGGAACCCAAAAATTTCCAGCTTTTTAGCATGTTACAATTTGGGGTGTATTTTTTTTAGTACAAAAAAAAGAGAAAAACTTGTAATTAAACCCTTTGGTTTTGAAATTTTGCTACAGGAAAAATGTCTTTTTTGGCGCTGAAAAAAACGGTTTCTTTAGTGACCACAAAAAGCAGAACAAAGCCTTTTAAATTTAACCCCCCGGATTTTAAATTGCGCAAAAAAATTGAGCAAACTAAAAAAAGAAGTGGGTTTTGGATTGTAAAAAAAGGGTGTTTTTTTTAAAAAGAAATTTCGACAGGAAAAGGCTTAGATAACCCTTGGATATTCAATTTTGCTGTTTAGAAATAGCATTAAAAGAAAATGCAGCTGCTTTTGGAAACACACTGGAAATTTTGTTCCAATCCCAAAATCAGAATTAGGAAAGCTAAGAGAAACAGTCTCTGAGACAAGCTGTGACACCCCCAAAAATCGTTTATAAAAAAGAGTTCTTTAGTAAGAGATTCATAAGCAGCCCGGGGAGACCTTCCCTAAGTACAGTGAGAAACGGTATGGCTCCGCGTCGCGCCGGACTTAATAGTGCGGTGATGTCCCCCAGAATTTTGCCCGGGCTTGATTTGGGTTCATCTCTGCAAGGGCATGCAGGCATGCCCTTATTTCCCCCCAGAGCTCTTTGCCCCAAAGTAACCCATGTGTGAAGCCATTTTATCAATCAAAAAACACCCCTTCGTTACGCGAAGTACCCAAAAATTCGACTTTGTTTTAGAAAGGGCGTTTTCCTTGGGAAATTTTTAAATGAAAATTTCCCCTTCGTTAGAATCAAATTAAACCCCTTTCTAAATTTTATTAAATGGAATAAAACCCTTTTAAAAAATTTTAATCCCCTCCTCCTAAATTTTACTTTTCCCTGGGAGTGGACTGTAGAAAGAGATGCATGTTGTTTTATAAATTTAACCCAAAAAATATAAAGCAAATTTTAATATCCCATAACAGCCCCCAAAGTTTAAACTCTTGCGGCAAACAATACAAAAATTTTTCTCTTTCCTTTTTATCAATTCAGTGGGGAAAACCCCAGTCCCAAAAAAAATTACTTCCCCCCAAAAACAGTAAGAGGAAAAGGAAAAAATTTAAATTTTTAAAAAAAAATAAAAAATCTAGCAAAATTATCTGAACCTACAATACAGTTTAATAGACAGTAAGACAACAGATTGTGAAAAATACAGAAATTATCTGCAGAATGTTCATTCCATTTAAAATATTCCACAATACCGCATTTGGCCTGACACTTCATCGCTTATTAATAATTTTTTAATGTCCGTTTTAAAAATTTTTGCTTTTTAAAATCAGGTTTAGAATTACTGTAGAAGCAATAAAAATATGAAGCAGCTTGTGTTTACATTTTAGATCACATCTATTAGACATTAGCTGGATACCAAAAGTGGTTGTAGATTTTATCAAACCCCTTCATAGATTTAGGGGGTTTTTTTATGGGGGAATATTAAATACGGGACGAATTTCGTCAGGTGTTTTAGAGGTACATAGTCTCCAAAAAATTGGGAATCTCGCAAGAGAACAGAGAGTGACTTTTTAAACCTATATTTTAAAATTTTGCCATAGGGCCCAAATTAAAATTTATCGTTCTCTATCTGGGAAAACACTAAAACCGGGAACTTTTATTTTGTTAAACCCCTTAACCTCATACACACTATTTAAAAAAACCCGATTCTAACATCACAATTTAACCCTTTTAATTCTGAAAAAAAGGGGAAAAGAAACCTTTTCTTTATCCCCAAGTTGGTGAAGCACCAAATATTAAAAAAAGGGAAAACCCTTTTTATCAGGGAATTTATTAGCTCCAGTAAGGGATCCCAAACCCCCCCCTTTTTGGGAGTCGGGCCCTAATCTCATGGCAAAAAAACAAATAAGGCCCCCTTGTGAACCCGTCGGGAGAAGGACACTTTTAGACAGAGGTGAGGAAATCACAATTTTAAAAAGTCATGCTGCCACCCCGGGCATGTTTCACCCGCTAACCCCGGCCCCTTTATCAGGGGGTTTTTTTTCCCAATGAATATGCAATTAGACATGGGAAAAGAAGGGGTTATGGTAGTTGAGAAAGCTGGTAGTGTGCTGGGGAATGTAACACCATTCTGTTTTTCTGCCACGCATAGGCCCCAAAAACATGAGAGAAATGCGACGGGGAAATCCCTCACAGTCAGGGGTGAAAGGGTTTTTGATACAGTACGTTGGCGCCCCGGGGAGTGTGGTTAAAATTTAAAGGGGGGGGGAAAACCCGTTTTTGGAGGGGGGAGTTTGTCCCGAGGTTTTTATGTCTATGGGGCCTGGTGGCAGCAATTTTTAGCACCCTATTATGAGGGGGCGGCAGGAGGAAGGGAAAGGGGGAGTGGGTTTTTGTGGATTTTCTGATGGCTAATTGGTGAAACAAACCCGAAAAAGGGGTGTTTAAACAGTATAAAAGGGGTGAGCTTTGACCCCATGTGATCGGGGCCTTAAAAAAACCCGATGAAGCCAGGTTAAACTGGGTGGAAAAATTGTGATTTCTCCCCTAGTGTTTAGCGTTACGTTTTGGGCCCTCGCCAAACGGCGTGGTCGATTGTCAAACATCATCCCACAAAAATAGTCGATAGTCGTAGTAGATTATGATCGATGCCATTAAAGTCTAAGGGAGGGAACAACACCTTCATTTTTACCCCAAAAAGGCTGGAGAAGTGGAATTAACATCCACAACAGTGAAATGGATACGTGCCACATTTAGGCAAACACTTAGGTTATAAAAGCCAGAAAAAAAAAACAACACCATTAATTCCCTGTCTTGCAAAACAGCATGAGCCTTAAACCTGCTGACCCACAAATTAAAAAATGCCAGAAGGCAGTATGATTTTAAAACCCCATTGTACTTGAACTGGAAGAATTCCCCCGTCTGGAAAGCAGCATAGCCCCAAACCTGCATGACCCCGGATTTAAAAAATGCCCGGAAAAAGGGTTTTGAACCACCCTTTTGTTTACTGGACAAACTATCCCCGTCCTGGGCCACAGCATGACCCCCAAAACCGATGACCCCACATTAAAAAAAAGCGGAAGGGTTGAGGAATTTTTTTACCAGTATTTGTGCTGCAAGTTTTTGTAGTTTAAATTTTAGAACACATTTTTAAAATGGGTGGAATCCCCCCATGTCTTTGTTTTCTTTTTTTTAATTTTATTAAAAGGTGCTCTGTGTGACGATTGCGTTTGGGTATCGAGATCGATCGTAGTCGAAATCGGCCCATTCGATAAGGTTTTTTGAAGTGAGCGGATTATGACGATTCCCATTAAAGCTATGGGAGAGCAAACAAAACCTTCATTATTACACCCAAACAAGGCTGGAGAAGCTAAAAATTAACATCCACAACAGTCAAATGATACGTGTTTCCCTTTTTGGGCAACACACTTAGGTTAAAAAAAGTCACAGAAAAAAAATCACAGACCATTAAACTATCCCTGTTTGTCCCACACCTCCCTTAAACCTGCATCCCCCAAATTAAAAAGTGCCAAAGGCAGTATGATTTGAACCATCATGTTACTTGAACTGGACATTGAATACCCCCTGTCCTGGAAGCAGCATACCCAAACCTGCATGCCCCCCAAATTTAAAAGTGCCGCAAAAGGAGTCTTTCAACGACCATTTTAGTTGAATGGACACTAACTATATCTGTCCTGTACCGAGATTGACCATTAAACCTGCTGCCCACAGTTTAAAAAGTCCCAGAAAAAGGAGTCTTTCAACACCATTTTAGTTGAATGGACATTACTCCCCCCCCCCCCTGCCTGGGCCACAGTATGACCAAAAAAACCTGTCTGCCCCCCAGTTACAAAGTGCGGAAAAAGGAGTCTTCAACCACCATTTTATTTTAACTGGACTTGACTAAAACTGTCCTGTGCCACAGCATGCCCGCGGGGGAGTTCAGGGGGTCGGTGAGAGCCCGGCGGGCTCCGTCACTTTTAACACGCGGGTTTTAAAAATCCCCTATGACGAAGCAACAAAAAATGTCGTGCGGAAGGGGAAGTGTGAGAACTCCACCCTTCCTCAGTAACAGTCAAGACTGGGTAGCGCTTGCCCCCCTAGATGCGGACCAATTGAGCTTCATTTGGGGAAATACTGGTTGTTAACCCCCTTTCCCCCGGGTGCCCTTTTGCTTGGCATTCTTTTTCTCATTTTACTCAACGTGTGGAGGAAATTGTCTCTGTACTTTGTTCTCTGCCCGTGCTCCATATCCATGTCCTCTGAAAAACCTACATTGGGTCAAGTTTTCCCTGTACCTCCCTTGTACAATTCAGGGGGGAATTTTTTTTTCCCGCATTTTTTAATGCAAGTTTTTTAGTAGTTTAATTTTAGAAAACAATTTTTTAAAAAAGGATGGAATCCCACCTGTCTTTGTTTCTTTTTTTTTTGTATTAAAAGGGGTTTTCTCAATACAGGGATTTGGAGCTATGTTAAAGATCTTCAAAAACAAGTCATTTTTCAAAATGTGTCATTAACAGTGTCCTACTATTCCTGTTTTCACGCACCATCACCCCTTAGCCACTCTTGACAATTTTGAAGAACAAAATAATGATAGAAACAAAATTTTTTTTATAATAGGACCTGTATATAGCTGCATGTCACAGCAAAAAGCCCCAAAAATTCAAAAAAATGACCCATGAGCCACTTTTGACAATTGTGTGAACAAATGTTGTTAGAAACAACATTTTTTTTAAAGGACCCGAGTATAGCGCAAATTTAAAACAAAATGCCCCCAAAAATTCAAAACATGACCCCTTTGGCCACTTTGGACAATTGTGAAAACAAATGTCTGTTAGAAACAAACATTTTTTTATAATAGGACCTGTATATAGCTGCATTTCAGGGAAAAATGGCCCCCAAAAAATTCAGAAGCATGTATGACCCTTGACCACTATTGGACAATTGTAAAACAAATTGTCTAGTTAGAAACAACGTTTTTTTTTATAATAGGACCTTGTAGTAATTGCTGCATTTCAAAGCAGCATGACCCAAAAAATTACCTTTCTCAAGCCACTGTTAAAAATTGTGAGGGAGAAATGCCCGACTTAGGAAGCCACATTTTTCAGTTCCAAAGGACCATGATTATTGAGCTGTATCTCACATGCTACATGATCCCAAAAAATCATAAATATGACTTATCTCAGCCACTATTTACAAAAATATTGTTGAGGGAGAAATGGCCACTAAAATCACATTTCATTCCACAGGACCATGATTAATGGCTGTATCTCACAGCTACTGATTCCCCAAAAAATAATAAATATGACTTCTCCGCACTATACAAAATTTTGAGGGAATGAAATGCCACTTAAAAGCCACATTTCTGTTCCCAAGGACCATGATTAACTGCTGTATCTCACAGCTACATGACCTCCAAAAAATTATCACTAAACTTTCTTATTAGCCACTATTAAAAATTGTGAGGGAGAAATTCCACTTAAAGGGGCCAATTATCTTTTCCAAAGGACATAATTATAGCTGTATCTCACAGCAACATGACCTCATAAACAATGACAATGAGAAAACTTCTTAAGATAAAGTGAGTAAGTGTAAAAAACGGTGTTGTCCCATGAAACCTTGCTGACTTTTAACAGTCTGCCTCACAGCAAAACCAGCTAAAATGAACTGTATGGAAAAAGAGAATAAAAATGCAGTAAAAAAAGAAATGATCATTTTAAAAAAAAGTTTTCATGTGGACCATATTCTGTTTGAAGAGGTAATGTTGAAAGTAGTACCGCAACTAATCAGTGACCTCTGCAATTGGGGCCAACAACATCATCTGAGAGTCAAATGCCGGATTCATATTGATGAAAGTCAAACGATCCACAATATCCTGTGGAAAGCCGGATGCGTTTGTCTGTAATGACTCCTCCAGCTGTGCGAATGTCCTGCTCAGAATATGAGACGCCCTGGCTGCTGGCAGGACTACACCTCTATGGCGTGGCGAGCGAGCCTCTGGCTCAATCGTCCATTTTGGATACCCAGAAGTCTATTGAGGGTCCGAACACATACAAAACCATTGTTTTAGAGACCGCAGATAGTCGTGCACCATGAAGCTTAAGCTGGTCTCTGTGTGTTGGATGTGTGCCCCTGCATTGCGCATGCGTTGGTGAGGTGGTAAATAAAGATTGCCAGAGTTACCCATTAGGCTTCTGCCGACCTTGCCTGCGCTGGCTGCCAGCTACGGCTCTTGGCACCTTACTGCTGTCAACGTCGCGATGTTGTTCCACCGTGACATTTGGTGAACGAGCAGCGCAACAGATGTCTCCGTTGATCAATCACAAGGTCTCCATTAATCCATGCATTTACTCTCTATTTGGGTGGGTGGAGGAAAGTGCTGAGTTTTGTTTTTGTGTACGGGGAATCCAGGAGGGGTGGCGACCCAAGTAACTGTTGTTTCATTTTGATGCCTTAATGCGAGGATCATGCTGGAGGTAATGGAGCATCCAAGCACGTCATGTGGAGAGATGGAGCCTTGATTTCACAAGCTCTGGGTCGAGGGCACTAGCAAACTGATCTTCCTCATCTTCCTCCTCCCACCTCAAATTCGCTGGCCAACATCCCTTTTCCAATGCAGGGACGTCGGTAACGTCGGTGTCTAGGAATACCTCCACCTCCTCCGCTGCCTCCCCTTCCGGCACAGCTTCAAGCACAGACCTGACTTGCCTGAGATGATGCACCCTGAGAGCTGATGGCCACCGTTGCACTAGCTCTGACAGCCGAACCACTTGACTGCCTAATGAAGACTGATGAAATTGTGAAAACTGTTGGCCTTGTGGATTTGAACGGAGAGAAAGGCTCCGAGTTCCCATCTGTGGTCCCTCTCCTCCTCCGCCCCCCTCGCTGGCGGGACCTTGTTGTTTCAGAGTGGGGGGGGGGGTCCCCCCCGAAAAAAATAAACGATCGTTCTCCAGAACTAAGACACCAACAAGCTCATGCTGACAAGGGCAATTATCCGCAACTGTCCATTTTGGTGGCTTCTTCAAATCTGAGGATGTGCAGAGCTCTTCACCTGCCTCCACTCGTCTCGGCTGGCTCAACACCCCGAGGTCGCACTCCTGCTTGTCAGGCCATGTGTCCACTTTCGTAAACTGTCCTAATGGGGGGCATTGCGCTGCTAGCCACAATCGCTGGAGCATGTGGAGGGTGGTAATTCCACGTGTTGCCAGTCCAACAAATGTGACGGATTGACGGGGAGCCGAAGCTGAACTCGGCAACGCAGCCAGGCGGGACTAAGCAAAGGATGCGAACGGCGGAAGAGCGAACTTAAGACTACGAGCCTTCCTCAGCAGCAATTCCAGACCCGTTAGCGTCTTTAAAGAAATTTACTTGACGCCAAGGTTCATGACAAGATGCCACGGCAATGATGTTTGCTCCACCTACCGATCTTAAAGGGCGGCCAGCAGATATCACCCGCTTATCTCACACCACCTTGCCTGGCACAAGGTTCTTGGCACCAGCCAGGCACTCGGTCTCCTCGATGGGCCGAGATCCTCCAAAGCCCCTGACCATGTGTGTGGACGGTCCTCATCAAGACAGATTTAATTTAACACCAGCCTGGTATCTCTTGGGCAACGTGATGCCACCAGAGGACTTGGGGAAAAGAACCCTGCACCATCCCTGCGTTTGAAGAGCGTGCGCCGAGCCTGATGAGCCACTGTCACCCCCAGAGACATCCACCAGCACACCCAGTGAGCTGTTCACAGAGTTATAGCGGCGCCCCCCCCCTTGGCCTTGCTTACTAGTCCATGTGGTCGGTGGTCAGGTGGACTTTTCCGGCCACGAGATGCAGACAACGCGCTTGAAATTTTTAGATGACACGTGGCTGGCCAGGGCAGGATAGCTTTTCTGTGGCAAAGAAATGCCTGCTCGGCATCTGGTATTGGGGGCAGCAACGGGCCAGATGTGGGCGGAACCCATTCTTGTCCACCAAGACGGAAAGGCAACATTTCCCAAGGCCAAAAGGAAAGCCTGGCAAATGCCGACATCAGGCTTTGGCTTTGGGGATGGTTTTTGGGGTTAAAGTTTTCTTCTGCTCCCAAACCTGGAAGACAGAAGGCTGACTGGCTATAACTGGCACTGTACGTGAGCAGGATCGTCAAACAGGCGAGAAATAGAAGGGTAAGGATGGGTCTCTGGTGGTGCTGGTGGTACTCAGGGCGACGGTGTGGAGGCTGAAGCGAAGGCTGATCCCTGATTCATGACTCAGAGAGACATTGGCAACTGAAGGAACGCTTGGTGGTGGCGGACGAGGAGTAGGCGGAGACAGAGGTGTGACAGTGTTGGAGGCCGCGTCGGTCTGGCCTTTTTTGGCCAAGTGTTGCCTCCATTGTCATCAACTCATCATTCGCTGCATGTGACTAGAGCATGTTGGTGGTGGTTACCACTCTAAGGTTTCTTGCCCTCTACTTAATGCCTTTAACGGCAAAGGCGGCATATGACAGTCCGCTGGTTTGAATCAGAGGCATGCTCAAAGAAGGCCCAGGCTTGAGATGTTCCTGGACCTTTTGACGGCGATAAGCGACGGAGCGGGGAGTTTGCGCTCGTGACCGTTTGCTAGGCGTAATCATATCATCGACTTCTGCGACCCCCGCCCCTCATTTCCTTTATTGAGGCGGAACCCATCAGTGACACTACACCATCGATTTCTCCTCTCCAGTGATAGAAGCGCCGCAAGTAGTGTTGACGATTACGTTGAACTACGACATTCAGGGCGGTAGTCGATATTTCGCCACCAATCTGATAATGGGTTTTTCTCGATAGGCGATCATCTCCGATGACCATGTAAATCTATGGGAGAGCAACAACACCTTCATTCTTACACCCAACAGACTGAGAAGCTGGAAATCAACAGCCACAACAGTCAAATATGGATACCTGCTACATCTTAAGGCACAACACTTAGGCAATAAAAGCCACGAGAAAAAAGTCACACACCATTCACTATCCCCTTGTCTTGTACCAAACAGCATTACCCTTGTTAAACCTGCATCCCCCACAATTTTAAGAAAGTGCCGAGAAGCAGTATTATTTGGGAAAACATCATTTTACTTGAACTGGGACATTGAATATCCCTGTCCATGGAACTCCAGCATGACCCTAAAAACCTGCATTACCCACAGATTAAAAAAGTGCCGAAGAAAGTAGTTCTTGAACCCCCACCATTTTAGTTTGAACTGGAACATTGAACAAACCCTGTTCCCTGGACCTCAGCATGACCCTTAAACCTTCCTGAACCCACAATTAAAAAGTGACCGAAAAAGAGCTTTCAACCACTATTTATATTTCACCCGGACATTGACTAGAACTGTGTCCTGGACCGCAGTATGACCATCTAATCTGTCTGACCCCCCAGATTAAAAAGTTCGGAAAAAGGAGTCTTTTCAACCACCATTTTAGTTGACACTGGACATTGACTATACCTGTCCTGATCCACAGCATGACCCAGGGCGGAGTTTACAGTGTGTGCGATGAGAGCCCAGGCAGCGTCCGTCCTCCTATTAACAACGCTAGGTTAAAATGCCCTGATACGCAGCAACGAGAGAAACTTCCGTGCTGAAGCAAGAGTGCGTTAGCAGAGAGTGAGAACTCCAGCCTTCCTGCAGTGACAACAGTCCAAGACCTTTACGCTTGCCCCCTCCATATGAGTTCGGGACGCCATTGAGCTTCACTTGAGAATACTGGTGGTTAACGCTCCTGTTAGCACCCAGGTTGCCCCTTTTCTTGGCATTCTTTTTCTCCATTTTACTAACGTGCTGAGGAAATGGTCTCTGTACTTTGTTCTCTGTCCGGTGCTCCATACGCCATGACCTCTGAATAACATACATCTGGTCAAGTTTCCTTTACCCCCTTGTACATTCAGAGGAAATTTTTTTAAACAGCTATTTTTTTTACATGCAAGTTTTATAGTAAGTTTAAATCCTATAAAACACATTTTAAAATAGGATGGAATCCCACCATGTCTTTGTTTCTCTTTTTTTTTCATTGTATTAAATGTTGTCTCAATACCAGGGATTGATGCTATGTTAAAGATCTTGCAAAAACAAGTCATTTTGCAATATGTGTCCCATTAACAGCATCCTACCTATTCCTGTTTCTGACAGCACCATCACCCTTGAGCCACTCGTTAACAATTGTAAGAACAAATGCTGTTAGAAACAACCTTTATTTATATAAGTAGGACCTGTAGTATAGCCATGTCACAGCAAAATGCCCCCAAAAATTCAAAACAATGACAATTGTGTCGGATGCAGGTTGCATTAACCACTGAAGGCACAGATGGCGACGCTGTTTCGTTTACTGAGATTCCACAGGCCCTGACCCAGCAATGAAGGCCTACGGTTCCATGCAACTGACGATCCGCGTCATGCGTGTTGTCGCCAGCACTGAAGGAGCACCCTCTCTCATGTACCCTCAACCCCGATGTGCTACCCCCCTCTATGCCGCTTAACCACCTGCATTTCGCTCCATGGTTCAGAAATATACAAATTTAGAAGGTATGGGATATTTTGGAAATGATCTTATTAAAAGACACAAATCACCAGCCTATCTCAAATCCCTCTAATCAAACAAAAATTGCTGGATTCAATTTAACATCAAGGTGTCTCTATCAACAAATCTGGACTGGGCAACAAGTGCAAAAAAACACGTATCTGTTATGTTTTTCCTTATAATAACACAGTAATTTTTGCTCCTTTTTCAATTCACCTGTGTTGACTATAAAATTGCTGTTTTCAGGATTTTACGTGCAAGCTGCGTCAATGAACAAAGCTGTAGTCTGCCAAAGTCAAAAAAACAATACTGTTATGTTTTCCGTATAATACACATATTTTTTGCAACCTTTTGCAATTCACCTGTGGTGACTAAAAAAATTGCTGTTTTTCAGATTTACGTGTCAAGCGCTCAATGAACAAAGCTGGTAGTGCAGCAAAGTAAAAAAACACGGTATCATGTTATGTTTTCGTAAAATACACGGTAGTTTTTTGCACCTTTCAATTCACCTATTGTGACCTATAAAATTCGTTCTTCAGATTAAGTGCAAGATGGATATATGAACAAAGGTGGAAGGGTAAAATAAAAATGAACACTATCTAAATGTTTACGATAAAAAACTGGATTTTTTGACCAAACACAGAGCCCTGCAGTTCTAAAATGTGTGTATCCTAATTAAGTTAGGGCCCAAATACCCAGGAAAATTTCAATAGCAAACTGTTTAATTAAAAAGATATTGCAGTGCAAGTCTCACAAAGTATTGGTAAACTTTTTCCAGTGTTCTTTATGAGCTTGTCTGTGTTCGCCCGCCCCCCCCCCCCCCGCCCCGCTTCCCTCTGTGACTTTACAGCAGTAGAGGCTCCTTTAAAATTTTTTACCTAATACATAAAATCTTCCATTCTCTAATCTAACTAAATTTAAGGTCCAGCAATAGGAGGTTTTCTGTGCAGGGAAAAAAAAAATTTCGCTGAGCGTTTGGCCCCAAGGCAGGACATGTCCTACCCCCTATTAAACGCTGAGAGACACTGAGGTGAAAAGGAAAAGTTTTTCTATGTAAAAAGGGTCATGTGATTTTTTTCCCGCCAATCGCAACCTCACATCCCACTGACTCGCACACACATCCACCCTGCTTATTTGTAATCTGATTTGCTGGCCGCCAAAATTACGGGAACCGGCCAAAATGGCGCGATTTTAAAAGATGAGCCAATTTTAGCCTTAATTATGCTTTATCTAAAAATTTCGATCACCATAAAAAAACCTTGCCGATTTCAACTTTGTCGTAAAAATCGCTCAACACAAAACGCCCAACAAAATTTGCTGAAAAAAACCATGTTGGCCGCAAAGTTGTCATCATCATCATCAACACAGGTACTTAAAGCCCGACATTCTGCATCCAGGGGGCTGTGGGCTCAAGCAAGAGGGACTGCAAGGCGTTGCCAACCGCCCGGGTTTTTTTGCCGATTGACCGGCTTCCTTCTCCTCCCGATGGTCAGTAACTGGGCGTCAGAGCAGAGAAAATATCCCTTTGGCCTCTTGATTTTTTAACCCCCTTCTGACCCCAACCGCATTTTGTCATCAAAGAGGTCTTCAAAAATGGTTATCCACAGTGGTGGGTACACGAGTTGACATTTGGGCTCTTCAAGTTTCAAGGATCGGGTGATGCTGATGACGACTTTTTGGGCCGTGACGGGAGACGGGGAGGTAAGATGCTGATGCGGGTTTGCATTAACCCCACTGAAGGACTTTTGGGCGACGTTTTCTTTTCTGAGATTCACGGGCCCTGACCCAGCGATGACAGGCCTAGGGCCCCCTGACTTCGATCTGTGGCATGCGGTTGTTGCCACATGGAAGGACCCTTCCTCGACCCTAATCCATTTCCTCCCCCCCCTCTTTGCTCGATTACCACCTGAATTTGCTCCTGTCAGAAATATAAAAATTTTAAAGGGGTTGGAAGAGTTTTTGGGAAATTTTCTTATTAAAAAAACGACAAAAACCAAATATTTCAAATCCCTCAAATCAAAACAAAATTGCTGAATTCAAAATAACTGCAAAGTAGTTATCAAAAAGCTGGCCTGCACCAAAGTTAAAAAACTCGTATCTGAAATGTATTTTATAATAAAAGGTTTTTTTGGCACCCTTTAATTCACCTGTGGTGCTACAAAATTCGTATCAAATTCAACTGCAAAGTAATCTATCAACAAAGCTGGGCCCGCGCCCAAAATAAAAAACACGAACGAAATGTATTCGGAAATAAAAGGTATTTTTTGGGATTATCAATCACCCAGGTGACCCCAAAATTGCGTATTTAAATTAATTCAAAGTGATCTATGAACAAAACTGGGCCCCGCCAAATTTAAAAAACACTATCGAAATGTATTCGGGTAAAAAAAAGGGATTTTTTGGGCCCCCTCAAATTTACCTTGGTGACTACAAAAATTGCTGTTTCAAATTTAACTGCAAAGTTTAAACTATAACAAAGCTGACCTCCCAAAAGGAAAAAACACGTATCTGAAAAATTTTTTCGAAAATACAAGGTATTTTTGGCACCTTTTCCCAATTTACCTGGGGTGACAACAAAATTGCTGCATTTCCCTTTAAGTGCAAGGGGCTCAAGAACAAAAAACTGTAGTGGCCAAAGTCAAAAAACACGTATTTTAAAATTTCAGATAAAAAAGGTATTTTTTTTTGGCACCTATCAATTCACCTGTGGTAACTCCCACAATTGGGGGGAAAATTCCCCAAATTTTAAACTGCAAGGGGGGCTCTATCAAAAAAATTCGGGATTAGGCAAAAGTGCAAAAAAAACTCTTTTTATCTGTAAAAAAATTCGGTTTAAAAAAAAGGTATTTTTTGGAACCTTTCAATTCACCTGGGGAAAATACAAAATTTGCCGGGTTTTAAAATTTAAAAAAACTGCATGGTGGCTCTACCCAAAAAAACGGGAACTGGGCCCAAAGTGAAAAAAAAACACATCTGTAATGTTTTGGGTATAATAAAAGGTATTTTTTTGCACCTTTAAATTTCCACCTGTGGTAAACTAAAAAATTTTGTTTACTTTCCCCTTTAAAGTGCAAAGGTGTCCAATGAACAACGCTGTATGCGCCAAAGAAAAAAAAAACACTTTCTGTAATGTATTCGGAAAATAAAAAGGTTTTTTTTTTGGGCACCTATAAAATTCCCGTGGGTGATACAAAATTGCGGTATTCACTTTTAAGGGGCAAGGGCCCCAATAAAAACAAAAATGGACGGGGAAAAGTGAAAAAAAAACACGTATTGTAATGTATTGGATAATAAAAGGTATTTTTGGCCCCTTCAACCTGGGGCTGAACAAAATTGCTGGATTTAATTTAAACCCTGCAAGGGGGAAAATTTTAAAAAAGGGTGGAAATTTGGGAAAATTTGAGAAAATTTAACACCTTTTCTAAATGTATACTGAAAATTTAAAAGGGGGATTTTTTTTGAAACCAAAACAAAGGGGACCTGCATTTACAAAAAAAAGGGTTTTTTTTTCCTAATAAAAAGTTCGGGGCCCCCAAATTTATCCAGGAAAATATTTCAATAAAAAACTGTTAATTTGAAGCTACCCCTGTGCCCCTTTACAGGGGGTAATGCTCCTTCAAAATTCTTTTCCTTATTCATTTTGAAAAAAAGGGGGAATTCACAGCAAACAGTAAAGCTTTCTTGTTAAAAAATGATTAATTTGCTGAGCTTTTTGGAAACCAAAAACAGAGCCCCCAAGGGGTCCCTCTGTTTCTGAACGTGAGGGACACTGAGGCGAACGGGGAAGGGCTGTTTCTTTTAAAAAAACAGGTCATGTGTTTTTTCCCGGCCCAACGCAACCAAACACATCCCAGTCATAAACCGTCGCACACACACCCTCAACCCCTGATCATTCTGTAATTGAGGGGGCCCCCCAAAATGACAGGAAGCGAAAAAAATGGCGCACCCTTAATAGATTATGCACAGTTTTTAACCTAAATTATGGATGATCAAAAAATTTTCCCGTTTCAACAAAAAAAAAAACTGTCCCAAATTTCAACTTTGCCCGTTTAATAATCGCTCAACACTACTTTCTCACCTCTGTCTAAAAAGTGTCCCCTTTTGCTGCAACGGGGTAGAAAAGGGGGGCCCTTTTATTTGTTTTGTGCCCCGGGAATTGGGGACTACCCCCAAAAATAGGGGGTTTGGGGATTAGGATGGGCAAAATTTCTCAAAAATTCGAATTCGGTAAACTTCCCAAATTTTTTCCGAAAAAAATTTTGTTCCCGGCCGCCCCCTCTTAGAATCGCTTCACTAAAAAATTTTCCCCGGGAAAAACTTAAGAGGGGCCAAAACTGCCCAAACAAAAACTGAAGGGGGGAAATTTAGCCTGAAAATTTTTCAGGGCACCCCAGTGGAAAAAAAAAAGCGGGAAGCTCAGGTGGCAACATCAGTAAAGGGATTTGTGGAGGTGACGCCCGGCACCCCACAGCAGAAAGAGGCAAGGTGGCCCCAAGGGACACCCTGGGGGTGGCAAAAACAAGTAGGCCAAGAGTGGAAAACAAGGGACACAGTGTGAAGGGAAACGGCGGCAGCCCACAGCGCACTGGGGCCCAGACAGGGGGCACAATGAAAATTTCTGGAGGTGGAAAAAAAGGAGGAGTAGGGGCCAAAAGGAGTGGCAAAATTGAAACAGTGTGGAGGGGGGGACGGCGGGAGCCAAGCAGAAAGCATGAGTGGGCCCAGTGGCACAATGAACTCAGTGTTTTGGGTTCACGGCAGCAGCCAAAAGGTCCCCAACATGGGGTTTCAGACAGTGGAACAATGACAGAAGTGTGGAGGGGGGCCCAACAGGAGGGGGCCCCCGGGAGTGGCCAATGAAAAGAGTGTGGAGGTCACGGAGAAAAAAACCCCCAAGCAGCACCATGGGTCAAAAGAGGGGAAAACAAGGGACACAGTGTGGAGGTAAAGGCTCAAAACAAAAGCAGCAGCGGGGGGGTCAGGAGTGGCATAAAAACAAAAAAAAAAGATGGAGGTGGCCAAAAGGAAGGAAAACAGAGTGGCACAATGACAGAAGTGGGGGGTCACGGCGCTGCCACGCAGCTGATGGGGTCGGGGCGTGGCACAATAACATTCTGGAGGTGGCAAAACATTGTAGGCCCGCAGAGTGGCAAAAGGGAAAATTGGGGGGGTTTCAGGGCCCCAGAAAAAAAACACCCATGGGGAAAAACAGTGGCACAAGGGACAGGGGTGGGGGGGAGGTCATGGCACCCACCCACAGCAGCAGCTTTTAGGCGGGAACAGTGCACAATGACAAAGGGGTTTTGGGGTCCCCGGCAGCAGCCAAGCAGCAGAAAGAGTTCTTTCCCAGGGGCCCAACAAGGGAACACAGTGTGGGGGGTCAGGGCCCATAAAACGGGCACCCAGCAGCATGGGGGTTAGAGAGGGGGCCCACAATGACAAGTTGGGGGGTTTGGCCACAAAACGGAGTAGGCCAAAAAAGGGGAAACAATGGCAGAGGGTTGGGAGGCCCCAGGGCCCAGCAGCCACAGCGCGAAAGGGTCAAAAGATTTGGCCCCAAGCCCACAGTTGGAGTTAAACGGAAATAAAAGAGCAGCATTTATGGGGTTTCCAAGGGGGGCACAATGACTGAATGGGGGGGTCACGGAAAGCACCCACAGCAGCAGCTTTGGGGTTTTAAACAGTGGCAAAATTTACATTCTGGAGGTGGCAAAAACGGGGAGTGGGCCACAAAAGTGGCAAAAAGAAAGAGTGGGGAAAAGTCAGGGCCGGGAGCAGAAACCCAGCCCCATGGGGTTTCAAACAGGGGAACCACAATGAAAATTTCTGGAGGGGGCCCAAAAAAGGGAGTAGGCCACGGGTGTAGAAAAAATTGACAGAGTGGGGGGTCTGGCAGCAGCCCCCGCAGAAAGCATGGGGTCAGACAGTGGCACAATGACAGATTTTGGGGGTGGGTGGCAATACCAGCCCCCTGGTAAAGATGGTTTTGGCAATGGGGGAAACTGGCAGCGATGTGGGGGCATCAGGCGGGGGGCGCATCAGAATATGGTTTGGGGAAAGGTAGTTTAAACCCCGGGGGACTCTTTTTCCTCACATTTTTGGGGGGAGGCGTAAATGGCTGATGTAGTCTGACCCCCAAAGGGCATTGGTGCGTGGAAATCCGGGCCAAATCCACCCCCCTTGTTTTCCATTTGAAAAAAGGTTTTCGGGTTTCCACATTTCCCGGGGGACAACCCGGGTTCCCCCTTGGGGTAACGATGGCCCTGCCCATTTTGGGAACACCCGCTTTTGTTGCCACACTACGGGAGGGGCAGGACAGCTTCTTAAACTGAAAACCCAAAAAAGTTGCGGCCCCCAAAAACTTTCCGTTTGGCGGGCCAGTAGTCCAGGGACCCCTTCTAACTGGGGGGTGGAAAGAGGAAGTCCCCAAACAACTTGGACGGAGCCCCTTTCAGTTTCCCGGCACTTTAGGATGTTTGGATGCATACTGTTGTCTCTTTGCAATCGCCTCGCTGAACGACTGCTGGTGCCATGAGTAGCGAGGAGCAGGAGCATCTGGATTGGGAGATGATGTCAAAGAGACACAGCTCCCTTCTGCAGAGGTGGTGCCACTGGGCGCTGCTGCTGCTGTTGCTGCGGCGGCAGGATGGACCACCACATCTGAGCCACCTTTCTCCCAGGCCACCGGATGTTGGCGCTGCATGTGTTGATGCAGGGCCGTGGTGCCAACGTAAGCTCCCTGGCCACGCTTCACTTTCTGCCTACAGATTCTACATATACCCATATTCGGCTCCTCCGGTGTCTTAGCAAAGAACTGCCACACTGCCGAGTATCTGATTTTACCGCCAATGCTCCGCACTGCGTGACTACTACCGCCGCTGCTCGCTGAGCCCCTATGCCGCTACTTTCTTGGACCTGCGAGGCAGGTTTTTTACCCCATGGCCGCTTGGCTCCCGACCTCACACTGCTGCTATCCTGCTAACTCACGGCCACACAACCCACTTGCTGGCTGCACCGCTGCCTGACGTGCAAGTTGAAGCCCTCTTCTACTGACGATGATGAAGCCCTTGCCTCACCCGGCTCCCAAGTGCGGTCAGCTACAACATCATCTATTTGTGTTTCATCGTCACTGCTGTCCTCATCACCGGTCTTGGTATGCAGAGGCTGACCCCTCACAACATGACCTCCCATGCTACTCTCCACATACACTCACCGGCCACTTTATTAGGTACACCTGTCCAACTGCTCGTTAACACTTAATTTCTAATCAGCCAATCACATGGCGGCAACTCAGTGCATTTAGGCATGTAGACTGGTCAAGACAATCTCCTGCAGTTCAAACCGAGCATCAGTATGGGGAAGAAAGGTGATTTGAGTGCCTTTGAACGTGGCATGGTTGTTGGTGCCAGAAGGGCTGGTCTGAGTATTTCAGAAACTGCTGATCTCCTGGGATTTTCACGCACAACCATCTCTAGGGTTTACAGAGAATGGTCCGAAAAAGAAAAAACATCCAGTGAGCGGCAGTCCTGTGGGCGGAAATGCCTTGTTGATGCCAGAGGTCAAAGGAGAATGGGCAGACTGGTTCGAGCTGATAGAAAGGCAACAGTGACTCAAATAGCCACCCTTTACAACCAGGTAGGCAGAAGAGCATCTTTGAACGCACAGTACGGCGAACTTTGAGGCAGATGGGCTACAGCAGCAGGAGACCACACTGGGTGCCACTCCTTTCAGCTAAGAACAGGAAACTGAGGCTCCAATTTGCCCAAGCTCATCGAAATTGGACAGTAGAAGATTGGAAAAACGTTGCCTGGTCTGATGAGTCTCGATTTCTGCTGCGACATTCGGATGGTAGGGTCAGAATTTGGCGTCAACAACATGAAAGCATGGATCCATCCTGCCTTGTATCAACGGTTCAGGCTGGTGGTGGTGGTGTCATGGTGTGGGGAATATTTTCTTGGCACTCTTTGGGCCCCTTGGTACCAATTGAGCATCGTTCAACGCCACAGCCTACCTGAGTATTGTTGTGACCATGTCCATCCCTTTATGACCACAATGTACCCAACATCTGATGGCTACTTTCAGCAGGATAATGCGCCATGTCATAAAGCTGGAATCATCTCAGACTGGTTTCTTGAACATGACAATAAGTTCACTGTACTCAAATGGCCTCCACAGTCACCAGATCTCAATCCAATAGAGCATCTGTGGGATGAGGTGGAATGGGAGATTCGCATCATGGATGAGCAGCCGACAAATCTGCGGCAAATGTGTGATGCCGTCATGTCAATATGGACAAAAATCTCTGAGGAATGCTTCCAGCACCTTGTTGAATCTATGCCACGAAGAATTGAGGCAGTTCTGAAGGCAAAAGGGGGTCCAACCCGTTACTAGCATGGTGTACCTAATAATGTGGCCGGTGAGTGTATATACTTTGCCGCCTACTGCAAGTAGCAGGGGATATTGGCCCCATTTCTTCGCTGCCAAGTAGCTGCTGACTGCCCTCCTCAAATTGTTCATCCTCGCTATATAGTGGCGCTGAGCCCAGACCACATAGTAGATCTCTGGCTGAGGGAACCGGATGGGACAGAGGCGGGTTGAGGACAGGTGAGTGCCGCTGACCTGCTCCCGGGCCATGCCAACTAAGGGTTGTGTCTGACGTTCCCACCGACTCTTGGCTGGGGTTGTCAGAGGTCATCTGGGAGGAAGTGGAGAACCTAGTCAACCAAACAAGAACCCTTGGGTTGCTGGGCAGCACACGGCCGCTAGTTGACAGCGGCAGTTGTTGCCTCACCGAGTGACCCCTGCTGCGGTGTCCCCTTGCTGTGCTACGACCTAGACCTGCTCCAGGAATGTTTGTGCCTCTGCCAATCGCAGGTGAAGAGCCTGCCACCTCTCTGTCTGACATACTGTTTGTTCTAAAATGTACAGACACTGTTTGATGAAGATATCTGTATATGATAAATACACACCCTGTATTTGACTCCAAATGAACCCAGTAAAAAGCTTGGGTAACCCTTGGATATAAATTGCGCTCCACAAATGGCCAGGAAAAATTTACTTGTATGTGCCGTTTAAAAACACTGTGTATTTTACTGAATATAAAAGCACAAACAGGCTTAATTAACCTTCAGTTATGAATTATGCTACAGGAAAAATGTATTTTTTTGGCAGTGAAAAAGAATGTTTCTTTTAGTGACCACAACGGCAGAACAACGCTTAATTAACCCCTGGATGTAAATTGCGCAAAAGAAATATGCTATGATTAAGGGTCGAGTATGACCTGAAACGCGTCAGCATTACTGCTGACATCTGTTGTCTCCACGGTTTTAACTTGGTTAATAAAGACCTCCAGTTTTGCATTGATCTTGGAGTTGATGGCAAATTTTTCTTCTCTTCATCTTCATGGACTCATGCTTCCAGAGAGCAGCCGTGCAGCCCTGTAACCAAGGAGTGGTGAGCTGGCAAAATTGTTGTGTGTGCAAAAGAAATATGCTGCCAACAATTACCAGCTTTGTAGCTTGTTAAAATGGCGTGTATTTTACGGTACAGAACAACAGAAAAACTTGTAATTAACCTTCGGTTATGAATTATGCTACAGGCAAAATGTCTTCTTTGGCGGTGAAAAAGAACATTTCTTTTAGTGACCACAACAGCAGAACAATGCTTAATTAACCCCTGGATCTAAATTGCGCAAAAGAAATGAGCAACCAAAAATTAAGTGGTATTTGGATTGTAAAAACGCTGTTTCTTTAAATGAATACAACAGGAAAAGGCTTCGATAACTCTTGGATATTCAATGTGCTGAAGAACTGAGTAGAAAGCATTAAATGTATACAGTATGAAGCTGCATTGGACGCACACTGGACTTCAGTTCCAATACCTCACAAAATCAGAATTAGAACGTAAGAGAAGCAGTCTCTGAGACAAGCAGTGACACCCCCCAAAAATCTCTGTATAAAAGTGAGTTCTTTAGTATGAGATACCAAAAGCAGCCGCGGCAGCACCTTCCCTACTCAGTACAGTGAGAGCGGTATAAGCTCCCAGCATGGCGCCCGGACTTATATAGTGCGGTGACGTCACAGAATCACGCCGGTCTCTGATTGGCATCATCTCTGCACATGTCATGCAGGCTATGCCCTTCTTCCTCCCAGAGCTCTTTGCCCCATGTAACGCCATGTGCTCGCAGCCATTTTATCAATTAAAAGCACACTTCGTTCACCCGAAGTACCCTAAACTTCGACTTCGTTCAGAATCAAAGTTTTCCTGAAATTCTAAACGAATTCCACTTCGTTAGAATCAATTCGCCCATCTCTGCTTGGGATCCCTTACTGGATCTAGTAAATTGCTGTATATATAACGCTTTCCTGTTAATAGGCGGTGCTCCACCAGACTTGATAATAGAAAAGGAGCTACTCCTTCGTTCAGAAGTAGAAAGGGTTAAATGGTTAGGTTCGAAATCAGGATTTTAAATTGTTGTGTATAGAGGTTAAGAGTTATACATAATAAAAGTTATGTTTTAGTGTTTTACAGATAGAGAACTGATAGAGTTTAAGTTTGCCTATGGCAATATAGTAAATACAGTGTTTTAGAGGTATGCTCTGGTCAACGCATACTCTAAAGCACTCTGTGCCAGCTTCCGTAGACTTTCACTCTCCCCGGCGCGTGAGCACAAAGAAGAAGTGACATGTTATGTCTTTCTCCTGGCGCGTAGTACACGTCGGGGAAAACAGCAGGTAATCATAGCTCTCAATGAGAGCTATGAATTACCATATTTGTGGGGCGTATTTCTGGCATATTGCAGTGCAAATATGCCATTTGAACATACCCCTAGATGACTGTAAAATAAAAAAGAACTGGTGCCACCACCATTCCAGTGCCACTTTAGATTTAATGTTCTTCACTGGTCCTACAGCGATGTACATTGCTGAAATGACTGTGCAGCCAATCATTGGCCTCAGTGTATTCTTCTTGCATATACAGCATGTAACCTCTGAAGCTAGTGATTGACTGCATGTGACTGATGTATGTGATGTCAATGCTTGGGACAACGGTGGAGAACACCATATCTCTGGCGGAGTTAGAACAGCGGTGGCTCTAGAGGTGCATACCATTTTTTTTTATTATTATTATTATTATTATTATTATTATTATTATTTTACAGTAGTTTTGACCTGTACAGGGGCTTGTGAGAATTTCAGATAACCGCCTGTAAGTAAAACTTAAAGCAGTATTCCAACCATATACATTGATGGTATATTGAAAGGATATGTCATCAATGTATGATACATTTGTAGGCCCCCAGAACAAGGGTGCTTTGGATTGTGGACATTCACCCTATTGCTACTATGCAAAGCCATCGGCATCTTACTATCCTGGTACCATGGTTTATACTATTATGTACTTCTTTACTGTTTTATATTGTTTATTATAATATGTTCTGTTTATTTGTGCTATTATCTTCACTGTTGGAAGGGTTAACACATAGCCAGCTAATACTAAAAGACTCAGAGACTTACTACCTGTGGACTAAGAAGTTGGGAACTCTCACTTGGTAAAAGATGCACAGTTGAGTTTTGGAAGGAAAATGTCAGGCAGTGACCTTTGCACCATTTGGAAAACATACTGAGTCGTTTCCATAGGTCAGAATAGAAGCTCTATACGAATGTATGAGAAACTGAAATTGTAAAAAACAATGTGTTATAAGGGTTGTGTTTCCCCACTCCACCATTCCCACTACAAGATTCTAGATTATCTAGATACTGTATAAACGGCTAGCAATCAGAGTCTTAAGTGGTTCTTCAGATAGAGGCCAGTGATAATCAGAAGAGACTCTGCTACTCTGATTGTGTAACCAGAAAAGGATTCTGAAGATACAAAGTCACAGTTCCTGGGTCACCAGCCCTTTGTCCAGGAAGCCGTCCTGATAACTGAGCCACAGACAGTAGCACACTAGTGCTTCAGCCAGAATACAAGCCTTCTGAGAGAGAGAGTGGGACAGCTAGCCAATAACTTCTCAGCACAGAGCCTTTGTCTAGCAGGGAGGCGATGGGAGAAGCCAGTCAGTGTCTTGCCTGTACTGTATTGCACTTGAGTTCCTCCATAAGGCTATGTCTACACAGCACTGGATTGTCATCAGATTTTCAGCGGATTCAGTATTTACAATCCGCCGAAAATCCGACTGTACCCAGTGCTGTGTAGACCACAATGAAAAATCTGTGCTGTAGTATACCCAGCATGGATTTTTTTACTGGTCAATTTTACAAACTGCTGGATTCCAACTGATTTTCAAACTTGAAAGCCAAAAATCATGGTTTTTAGCGCAAATCTACTCCAAAAACCGCAGTTCAGCTATGTTAAAATGTTGTCAGATTTTGGATGGAATTTTAACATTGCTGTGTAGAAATAGCCTTAAAGAAGTGCACTGGTTTACTGCAGACCTCTGACTCTCTAGATTTATTTCCAGTTGGGGTTCACCAAATCTTACCAACCCTTTCATAGAACAGTAACACGTGGTTACACCTCAACGGTGCCCGGGGACTACAGCGTGGGGTTTGGTCCACCCCAAACATGAGCATTGCAGGTGTGGTTCCCTGAAACCTCTTTGTTTGAATGGAAAGATGGTCATAACTTTCCAACTCAGTTCAACGGGAGTTCACAGTATAGCCAAGCAGCGCAGATCACAACTCTGGGTCCCGCACCTATCACACACTGATTTCATAACCAATCGATATACCATCAATGTGTATGATGGGAATAAGCCTTTAAGTGAGAAAAGTGAAATTATGTGATCTCTAGCTGTACAATGTAAAAGTTTTGGGCCTTATGCATGAATGCTGTCTAGCAATAAGACTGTCTTTGTTGCCCATAGCTCAGAGCTGAACTTTCATTTCATATAGTGCGCCAGAAAAAATAAAAGCTGAGCTCTGATTGGTTGCTATGGACAACAAAGATAGTCTTACTGATAGACAGTTTTTATGCATTAGGCCCTTTGTGCTTCCTCCATGAAAGGCTACACTATGGTTTCTATAGTGTAGCAATTAGCTGCTAATATCTCTACAATTTTTTTTTCAAAAATAGATGGTAGGTACACATGATCATTTGACAGATAAATATTAGTTGATACATAATATAGAATACAATCTAAGCCTTATAACAATGTTTTTTTGCAATGTATTCCAGGGAGAAACAGCTTTTTTTAACCCCCTACCACCACGGCCAGTTTTCAGTTCCCTGACAGAGCCCTATTTTTTTAAATCTGATGTGTCACTTTATATGGGAATAACTTTTTGATACTTTTACTTATCCACGTGATTCAGAGAATGTTTTCTCATTATACATTGTACGTTAAGTTAGTAAGAAATTTTGGTCACTACAATCCTTGTTAATTTTTTTAAAAAAAAAT
>JAODAL010032131.1:0-47411 GCA_025379985.1 Phyllomedusa bahiana | reverse complement strand
ATATATATGTGTGTGTGTGGGCAAGCATATATATGTATAGTATATAGTGTTTATATATATGGATATATCTATGTGTGTGTGTGTGTGAACATGTGTATGTACTGTATATATGTGTGTTTATGTGTATCAACACACATATCAACAATATTGCCCCATTTCTGTCACTAAACATATTCCTGCCTGTTCTGTCTTTTATACATGTTAACTACAACCTGATGATGAATTGTATCTGAATATCATTTTTTTATACCTGTCATTTGTAGGGTTGCCTATGTTTATAGCTGCTGCAGCCAGACCAAGGGTACGTTCACACGGCGTAATTGCGGGATGCATTTTGTGGTGTATTTGCGCTTTAAAACACCTGACATGCACACCGCCGCAATTGCGTAATTCATAGCTCTCTATGAGAGCTATGAATTACCATGTCGATGTACAAAACAATGGTATTGTATGCTGAAGGAGAGAAGTGACAGTCCCCTTATTAGAAACGGGAGGGCACTTATTTTTATGGGTGGGTTCGGTGTGCAGGGAAAACAGGTAACCATAGCCCTCACTGCTATGATTTTACCGTATTTGTGGGGCGCACTTTGGGTACATTACAGCACAGTTATGCCCCACAAATACGCTGTGTATGTTCACACAGCGTAATGTCTTTCCGTACTTCAGCGTGTAATTGCGCTTCAATACAACCCGACGTACGGGCCGACATTATAGTAATTCATTGCTTTTGCTGAGAACTATGATTACCTGTTCTGGGGAGAATAAATATTAGCGAGAGCTTCAGAGGGACGCGCTGGCACACTTTTTTCTCTGTAAAAATCCATGCCACAGTTCATGGGGCGTGAAAAATGCCATGTGAACCCCGCCCTATTGAGAAAAACCTAATACAGGGCCCGGGCCCCGGATGTTTTGGGACCCTAGCAACGCCCCTGAGTGTATGTAATGTATGGTTTCAACTATATATAGTATTTCATAAAAGTGAGTTTACCCCTTACATTTTTGAAAATATTGTATTATATATTTTCAAGGGACAACACTGAAGATATGACACTTTGATACAATATAAAGTAGTCAGTGTACATCTTGTACAACTGTAAACTTGGTGTGCCCTCAAAGAAACTTAACACACAGCCATCAATGTCTAAACCGTTGCCAACAAAAGTGAGTACACCCCTAAGTAAAAATGAACAAGTTGTGCCCAAAGTGTCAATATTTTGTGTGGCCACCATTATTTTTCAGCACTGTCTTAACTCTCTTGGGCATGAAGTTCACTGGAGCTTCACAGGCTGCAGCCACTTGAATCCTCTTCCACTCCTCCACCTCCCGTTTGAGGATCCCCCACAGATGCTCAATAGGGTTTAGGTTTGGAGACATGCTTGGCCAGTACATCACCTTTACCCTCATTTTCTTTAGCAATGGTCATCTTGGGGGTGTGTTTGGGGTCATTATCATGTTGGAATACTGCCCTGCGGCACAGTTTCCGAAGGGAGGGGATCATGCTCTGTCACAGTACATGTTGGCATTCATGCTTCCCTAAATGAATTGTAGCTCCCCACAGCCAGCAGCCCTAATGCAGCCCCAAACCATGACACTCCCACCAGCAGGCTTGACTGTAGGGCGGACATACTTATCTTTGTACTCCACACACACTTGACACCATGTGAACCAAATAAGTTTATCTTGGTCTCATCAGACCACATGACATGGTTCCAGTAATCCATGTCCTTAGTATGCTTGTCTTCAGTTCACTTTTGAGGGCTTTTTTGTTCATCATCTTTAGAAGACGCTTCCTTCTGGGAGGACAGACATGCAGACCAATTTGATGCAGTATGTGATGTATGGTCTGGGCACTAACAAGCTTTAACCTCTAAAGTAATGCTGATAGCACTCATACATATGTTGTGAAAAGACAATCTCTGGACATGACAGTGAGCATGTGCACTTAACTTCTTTGGTCGACCATGGCGAGGCCTGTTCTGAGTGGAACCTGTCTTGTTAAACGCTGTATGGTCTTGGTCACCATGCTGCAGCTCAGTTTCAGGGTGTTGGCAATCTTCTTATTCCCTAGGCCATCTTTATGTAGAGCAATAATTATTTTATTTCAGATCCTTAGACAGTTCTTTGCCAAGAAAGAACCTTTGTGAGAGAGATAACACCAAATTTAACACACCTGTTCCCTATTCATACCTGAGACCTTGTAACACTAATGAGTCACATGACACCGGGGAAGAAAAATAGTAGATTGGGTACAAATTCATCCATTTTCACTTAGGAGTGTACTCTTTTTTTGTTACCAGCAGTTTAGACATTGATGGCTGTGTGTTGTGTTATTTTGAGGGCACCAAATTTACACTGTTATACAAGCTGTACACTGACTACTTTACATTGTATCAAAGTGTCAGATCTTCAGTGTTGTCCCATGAAAAGATATAGCACTATGTTTACAAAAATGTGAAAGGTTTACCCACATATATCTCATATATATACAGTTGAAACCATACGTTACATACACTATATAAAAAGCCCCATGTTTTTCTCCCTATCTGACATGAAATCAGAATAAACCTTACCCGTTTTAGGTCAGTTAGGAACCAAAATTATTTATATTTGCCAAATGCCAGAATAATGAGAGAGAGAGAGAATTTTAAGGCCTTTTTATTACTGTGTTTATATGTATTGCTCACATATATTTATTTATCTAATCAACTGTCTTTAATTATTTCAATACATTAATAAATTACTTAGAACTACTTTACTTCTTGCTGCACCTTACTAAAAAAGGTCACTTACCCTTCATTCTGTCCAGGGCGGCTTCAATGACCTTAGCGGGGAGAATGCCATTTGTAGCCATGATGGTGCTGTAAGCAGAAAAAGAAAAAGTAATTCATTTAAAACTAAAACTGAAATAAAAATTAAGCCTTTAGATGAACTATTGAGAAAGCCTTCTATGCATCTGCCAATTTAAGAGAGATTACATGGTCCAGATCAAATATTTAAAACAATGAAAATAAATTTAAACTAAGAAATGAAGATTTCTATTATTTAAATAATGCAAATTTTTAATAAATTTAATAAGGAATTATTAAAATTGCTAATTTCATTGAATTTGCTTTACTCTTCAATTAGTAAAAGCTCAAGTATTTTTTCTCTGTATTATTTTCTTCTTACTTCCTAAATTCCTTCAGCCTGTTCTCTTGTATCCCAGTCTTCTGCTGCTGTAGACCCTTCCTTGATCTGCTAAGTCCCATATGTCTACATGTGAACGGCTTACTTTGTAGTGTTTTGGACTGGGCGGAGAGGCTATTTGCTTGGCAGTGGAGTGCTTGCTGAGTGTCTCCTCGGGATTAGCCCAATTCACAGTCTATATACTCTATTGTGAAGGATTAGCATCAACATTCAGGTAGCAGCCTGGGCTTCGACAGACAGAGACAGTGACACTGCAGGTAAAGTCCAGGCTATGCCTGGGTTTGTTTAAATGGAAAAGGGAAATAAGACCGATTAAGGTAGCTTAAAACATACAAAAAAAAAAACCGCTCCTCTGAGCTTCTAATTAAACAAGGAACGACCCCTCACTACATCATAGACACACTGAGTGCCCCTGTACAGGAACCAAACAAAAGTAACGTACTACTTACAACGTGGGCACTAGTTTTTTCACCAGAAAGCAGCACCCACGGGCCTGCGAGCCAGGTTTAAATGAGGCCTGAAACTAGTCTCAAAACAACAAAAATGGGATAGCCTAACATTACTTAAACATAACATTTAATATTAATTCTTAAAAAAAAAACCCATATTCCCCTACTACTAAAACTAAATCCCTACCTATCAAAAATAACGGAGCACCCCCTCCCAACAAGTGGTCTTCACTATCAAAGGAGTCCACTTAGTCTTTGTTGGCTCCTGTAATCATAGGAGCCTGCTAGTTCCTGCAATCAGAGGAACTTAGGCATGATGTACTATCTGGTAAAAGGCTACATGAAAGATTGAGCTTTGGATTGGATGTTTTGCAGCTCTTGGCCATCCTCAGCTACAGGGCCCACCAATATTTATGTACATCTGTAAGTATTATTTGTATCTTATTGTGAATGGCTAATGTTTCTCTATACTGTCTCTATTGTATTGGTGTAGTTGTCCGTCATTGACCCTGGGTGTCATTATTTGTGGTGCCCTTTTTTGTGAGCCCTGATGAATCCTCTGGATTGAGGAAGAAACGCTTTTGGCTCTGGTTTAACATAGGGGCTTTTGCTCCGGTTTACATAGGGGCTTTTGAGTCCGATAACTTTATCATATGATAGCTGAATTATTACAAATCAGTTTGAATTCATGACCTTTGTAGTCTACCTTAGCTTTATTATCTTTATTAAGGTATTTACTGTTTAGTATAGGGTGGTATAGATAGCTGGTTCCGGTGGAGTCGTCCTTTTTGGGACGGGGCTCCGTTTTTTGATGGGTAGGGATTTAGTTTTAGTAGTAGGGGAATATAGTTTTTTTTTTAAAGAATTAATTATTAAATGTTATGTTTATTAATGTTAGGCTATCCCCATTTTTGTTGTTTTGATGTTGAATATACTTTTGGGATTGCTGACTAGTTTTAAATTTTGTGGACTGTCTCGGTTCTTTATCTATAGAGGGTTTGTTGTTGTTTTTCTGAAACTACCCTTACCTGATACGTGGGAGGGCCACCCACCCATCACTTGACCACTCCGGAAAAGCCGACCCGGAATAGGTGACTTGGAGTCACTGTACTAGAGATGTGTCAGTAACTTAGTGCTACTGACAAACTGCCGGTCTCCCTTCCCAAAAAAAACCAGGCCTTTCGGTGACACGTATCTGTCCATTATTCCCTATAGTTACATGGGAGAGCATTCTAGGGGAAATGTATCTTACCTAAATAAACGTCCCCTGCCCACTGCCCCTTTTCAAACCCCCTTCCGCTTCTGCCCCGAGCCTGTGGGTGGGACACTTTTAAGCCATCAAAAAAGTGAACTCTTGACAGGGGGCATGGGTTTTTGCCCTGTAGCTTTCCATCCTTTGGTTCCACAAAAAACTAAATTCTTTTCCACCCAAAAACCCAAACCCCCGTGACTCTTGCATTTTCTCTTTCGCCTGAGACTCCGGGTTTTTCGGGGCGAGTGCCCCGTAAATTACCTAAAGTGTGGGCCCAAAAAGTAATTTAATACTTGGGGGACTCAAGGGCCCACCTTTGAGGGGGCCCCAAAAATCCAGGGGTTGTTTTTGTGTAATTCCAGACGGGTACACGCCCCCCCAGAGTGTGAGACACTCTTATAATCGTTTTTTCCCCACTCTGGCTGAAAAAGAGGGGGACTTGTAAAAATTTCCCGGTTTTGAAAATGTAAATATGAATAGTTGGGGTTAAACGAGGGTTAGAAAAGGAGTTTTTTTATCATAAGTATAAATGTAAAATTTTTTTATAATAGTCATTAGGTTATCTGACGGGGTTTTAACCGAGTTTCAGTGGGGGGGAACAGGGGCCCCTTTGGGCTAGTACCCAAAATTTAGGGGAACCTACAGGGGGGGGAACCCAGCTTTTTAACACATTTTATATGGCAGGGGGCCTTCAGCCCCCAGCTCAGTTTTTTGCTCTGAGGTTTTTTTTAATAGTAGGGGTTAAAATTTGTGTTATACCCAATTTGGAGAGAACCCCTGCCCTTTTAAAGGGGGCGCCCAGACAGGACAGGCCGGAGGCAGATTGCAAAAGCTTCACCACACAAGTACTACGAAAAACATCAGAGCAAGTTGTACGGGAGAGGGAAAACATTTGAAAACATCAGAGAGATACAGAGAGGGAGAGGAAAGGGTTTTTTAAACATGGGAAGTTTGGGGACTGTAGAAAAGGGACTCTTGTGGGACTAAATGTAGATTTTCCAGTTTTTTGCCAGTGTAAACTCTGGGTTTTGGGTCCCTTTTTAAACTGAAAAAGAACCGGGAAATTCTTTAAAGGGTAAATAAGAAAGGATAAATATACATACAAATGGAAACCTAGCTACAAAGGGGGAAAAAGGGAGGAGAAGGAGAGGGGAGGCAGGAAGGAGGGTGGGGAAGAGACCTAACTACCCTTTGGGTGGGGCCACCCCCTATTTTCCATTCCCCACACACAAAAATTCCCCATCCCTGGAACCCCCTCCAAGAGCTCTTTTAAACCAATCAGCACATTTTATTATACAGCCCTACAAAAAGGGAAAATTTTTTGGGGGTCACTTTTTTCCAAAAATTGTAATTTTTTTTCCGCAAAGGGTCAACACCCCTTGTTTGGACGGGCCCACATTTTTCTGTGGTTCCCCCCGGGCCCGGGTGATCTTAAATCACATGCCCCCTGAAGGGGTGGGGGGAGTCATCCTGAATGCCCCTAACTTCCGGCCAAAGGGAAATTTGGGTCCCTTTGTTTTGATTGTTTAGAGCCGTGGGGTGAGAAGTGTGGCCCCTATTTTTAAACCCTTTTGGGAATAAAATTTACAGCCCAAAGTGGGGAGGTCGGGTATAGTTTAAAAAATTTGAAGTTATTTTGCATTTTTTTGTTTCGGGTATACTTCCTTTTTTCTTTCTAAACATGGAACTTGTGCGGGCATAGGGTTTAAAAAAGAAAGAAATTTTCCCTTTTTTAAATCAGTTTTAAAAGCAATAAAATTTTTGGATACAATCTGAAGACCTGGTGGTTTCCAAGAAAAACCCCCATAATGGGTAGAATTTAAACAAAAAATACTTATTAAGAAATTTAAAAAAGGAGAAACGGGGAGCAATGAGTTTGGGGCAGGGGGTGGGATTAAGAAATAGGATTTGGGCCCTGAAATAAAACAGAAATTGGTTTTGAAAAGAGGATTAAAATTTTTTCCCAAAACAAAATAAAAAAAAGTTTGGTGATTCTGTTATTAAAAATTTTTCTAATAACACAAGTAAAAAATTTGGAAAATTTGTCGGAAGTAGATTTATTATTTTGTAGAAAAAAAATGATTTTTGGGTAAAAAAATTAAAAAAAAGGGAGATTGAACACTGTTTTCAAGGGGAGAAATCGGGGGTATTTTCTTTTTAGAGAGGGAAAGTTACTCTTTGGAAATGAAATTTAATTGTTTTCATTTGGAAAGACAATTTGGCTGGGAAAAGGGCCCTCAATTGAAAAAGGCAAAGGGAAAAAGCCTGCAGAAAATTTTGGCAAATTTTAAAACCCCGGAAAAATTTCGGGCGTAATTTACGGACTATTTAGGGTCCGAAAAAACGCCCCCGAAATACGTTTACCAAATACGTGTCACAAAGTATTTCGCGCGTAAATACAACCCCCATTCTTTACTATGGGGTTTTACGTTACAAAATACGCCTCAATAAGGCCAGGGGACTTAATTTTAACGATCGAAATTTAACGGACGAAAATTTCGCCCCCCAAATACGTCGCGAAAAAAACCCCCCTCGTGTGAAAGACAGGCGTTTTTTTTACATTGGAATCAATGCTAATCTAATTGTTCATTATTTGAAACGTTTTTCAGGACTTTATTTGCGGAGGGTTAAATACGCCCTTTAAATAACCGTTTTGAACATAGCCCAAAAGTGTGTCCCGTTACTAAAGAGGGGTACAAGGAGCCCTATGTATTGAAACACCACGGTTTATAAATGCCCATTGCTTTGTATTGCTGAAAAGGTACACTTTTTGTTTTTTAAATTCCCTTTGGGGGAAATTTTAAAATCCCCATGAAAACCCTGTAGTTCTGTCCCCATAAGTTTGGGAAACTGTTTGGGCCAGCAAAAAAAATTTTAAAAAAAATAAAAAAAGCTTTTTCCCCTTTTCCCAAACTTTGGGGTTCCAAGGGGGCCAAATGCCTTCCCCATTGTCATCTGGGGACATATAAATTATGAATTTTGGGAAGTTCAGAAAAAAGGATGAAAAAAAGCTTTCAGCCCCCATTATGGCGGTGGGGATACAAGAGGTATAAATTTTCCCTAGAAAGGTTACAGTTCTGTCAAATATGATTTTATTATCTTCTATAACAAGTATTTAAAATTATACATAGCTGTTAAAACAGCTGCCCGGGCATGGGCTCCCGATGAATTTTAGATTTTTTTCCTTTTGTGTGGGAATGGGTAACAAAATGCAAAGGGTTAAAAAAAACCCCCCAAGGATATTTAAAATCCGCAATTTCCAGGTTTTTATCAAAGCTTTAAACCCAAAATTTCCCGATGGACTGGTTTGAGGATTATAAAAAAGGGTTAACAGACCCGGGATATAAATCCAAAAGTATACTGGTCAAAGAGGAAATAGCCCCATCAAGCGCTGGGTTTTAGTTGTAATAAAATTTCCCTATCATATAAGAAAGATTCTGGGCATAAAATTTAAATTTTTTCACAGGATTGTAATAAAATGATTGTCACTCTGGGGGGAAGATTAAAAAACACTCTACCCGAGAATGAAAGGGCCCTACCCCAAAAACAGGGGAGGGTTCCCAGGCTAAATCATACAAAGCCAACCTTTTCCCCCCCGTTTTTTGGGGGGGGGGTCCCCCTATTTGGGGTCCCCCCCCCCGCCCCTCCCGGCAGAGTTGGCGAACCTCCTGCCGCCAGCAAAGGGAGCGGGGGCTCTTTAAATGAAAACCCCGGGGGCCCAAAAAGTACGCTGTTTTACTACTCCCGGTGCCCCTGGTTTCCCTTCCCCACAGGGCGGGTGAAAACGGCCCCCAGCGCCGCTTCACCTGCCCGAGTCTCCGGGGGCAGGGAGGAGGCAGGGGGATCCCCTTCCCCCCCCCCTTTCCCCCTGTTAAAGTACCCTGCCGGGTGTGCGCCCTACATACAGGTTTAGCGGCGCAAAGGGGGAAATGACCGCGGCTGCACTCAGTCCCCCTGCCCCTGAGGAGAAACGTTTGGGGGGGCGGGCCGCCTGCAGGAGCCTGGGGAGGTTAAAAGGGATTTTAAATTTTTTTAAATTTTTTTAGGGGTTTCCTGGGAACAGAGGGGCACTACCTGGCAACAAAAGGGGGGACTTCCCGACAACAATGGGGGCCAAACGAAACCCGGCAACAATGTAACCTGGCAACAGAGGGGGGCATACCGGGGAACAATGGGGGTACAAACCTGGCCCAAAAATTACCGGGGAACAGAGGGGGCACTACCGGGAACAAAGGGGGGGAACTAACCCGGCAACAATGGGGGCACTACCTGGCAACAATTCCCCGGCAACAGGGGGGGCCAAAAAGGCAACAATGGGGGGGCACTACCTGGCTACAAGTACCTGGGAACGAGGGGGCACTACCTGGCAAAAATGGGGGGCACTTCCCCGGCAACAAATGGGGGGGACCCACCTTTCAACAAATGGGGGGGCACTTTTACCTGGCTAAAAATTTTACCTGGCAACAGAGGGGGTGCCAAATACCTGGCTACAATGGGGGGAACCCCAAACCCGGGGAACAACGGGGGGACTACCTGGAACAATGAGGGGACAAACCCGGCAAAAAGGGGGGCACTACCTGGCAACAAATGGGGCACTAAACCCGGGAACAGAGGGGGGCACTTAAACCCGGCAAAAGAGGGGGAAATACCTGAAAAACAAAAGGGGGCCCCTACCTGGCCCAAAAGAGGAGGCATTAACCCGGCAACAAAGGGGGCACTAAAACCCCGGCTACAATGGGTGGGGAAAAACCAGGCAACAGAGGGGAAAACTAAAACCCGGCCCAACCAAAAGGGGGGAACTACCTGGGGAACGGGGGGGGCCTTTTTCCTGGGAAAAAAATGATGGCACTACCTGGCAACAATGGGGCACTCCTGGCAACAATGGGGGCCACCGGGCAACAGAGGGGACTACCTGGCAACAGAGGGGGCACTCCCGGGAAAAAAAAATGGGGGATCTACCTGGCAACAGAGGGGGAAACTCCCTGGCATACAAGGGGGGGCATCTCCCCGGGAAACCAATGGGGCACTACCGGGCAACAAGGGGGCACTACCTGCCAACAATGGGGGCACTAACCTGGAACAATGGGGCACACCTGGCAAAAAAGGGGGGGCAATCACCTGGCAACAGAGGGGGCACTACCTGGCAACAGGGGGGGCAAAACCGGGCAAACAAGGGGGGGCATCTACCGGGCAACAAAGGGGGCACCTACCTGCTAAAAAAGGGTGGCACCTACCTGGCAAAAAAAGGGGGGGCACACCTGGCTACAAATTTTGGCTCTCCCGGCTACAGGGGGGGCACTATTTGGGCTAAAAGGGGGGCATCTACCTCCCTGTAAGGGGCACTACCTTTTAGGGGGTTACTACCTGGTATAATGGCATCACCTGGCTTTCTTCCAAAGCCGTTAAGCAGTTAGGTGGAGGGGGTGTGGCTTTTTGAAGGGGCGTGGCATACCGGCAAGATGGCATGTCCATGCAAATTTTTGCCGCGGCAGAAATTCCCCCTCCCCACCCCACCTCATAACATAATGCGCCACAATGCAACACAGTGCATCACCATCAACCAAAGCCAAAAAAACAAAAAGCTTAACATAATTGCCCAGTAAAAACTACTAATAATGCCACCCGTTACCAAAAAAATGCTACACAAAACCAGAAACCCAGCTAATAGTACCAATGTCCTACAAAACCACAATCACAAGCACATAGTGACCGAATACCGCCCCCAAGGGTGAACACTATTACCAGCACATAGTGACTGAATAATACCGCCACAACCATGCCCAAACATAGTGACCTGAATATACTACACCACACCATTACTGAATATAAGCCATTATACTACAACCCATATTACTGGCATACAGTGACCATACATAGATGGATACCCGCTGTACACAGGCTCTGCAGACATATAAGAGATTACAGTAAAGTTACATCCAGGCAGTTACAGGAGATGTCTCTGAAGAGTTGTTCTCTTTCTCTTCTTCTTCTCCATCCGGGCCAGACCGCCATGGCGTCTTCTCCCGGCCACAACTCTTCACTGTAAAATGACAAAACAAACATCTTAGGGGTCCTCACTTTATCAACACTTGTCCACCAATTCCTATTGTTGTACAAACTCCCCATCTATAGCACCCCAAATGATAATAATTACCCCCTTGTGCCCCAAACAGTATAAGTGCCCCCAAATGGCTATGGGGCTCCCCTGTGTGCACCAGGTATTAGTCTTGTTTTGTATACTAATATAGGAAGTAGTTAAATTTAGACAGTATGTAGGTACAATTAGGGAAGTGTATAGCGCCTATTAGGTAGGTAGAGTTATAGGTCCCCCAATAGGTAGGTATCACGGTCCCCTATTAAGTAGATAGGTAGCTATATAGGCCCCACAATAAGTAGAAATATAGATCCCTATTATGTAGTTATATAGGTCCCTGTAGATAGTTATTTGCCCCCCCTAGCCAGTAGTTTATATGTTCCCCTGGTAGCCAGATAGCTACCCCTGTAGCCAGTCGTTAAATGCCCTCTGTAGCCAGATAGTTGCCCCATAGTAGCCAGTTAAACTGTCCCCCTTGTTAGCCAGTCGCTGCCCCCCTGTACCAGATAGTGGGTCCATAGTAGCCAGGGAGCTTTTTCCCCTTGTAGCCAGGTACTGTCCCCCTTGTAGCCAGGTAGTTGCCCCCCTTAGCCAATAGTGCCCCTGTAGCCGATAAGCCTTTCCCCCCTGTACCAGTATTTTTAGGCCCCCCCTGTAGCCAGATAGCGCCCCATAGTAGCCAATAGTTGTCCCCATGTTAGCCAGATAGTTGCCCCATAGTAGCCAGGTAGCTGTCCCCCCTGTAGCCAGATAGTTGCCCATAGTAGACAGGTAGTTGCCCCCTGTAGTGAATGGAAAGAAATCTTTTTTTTAAAAAAATTCTCACCTTTTCCATGCTTCCTTCCATTTCCTCCAGCTTACAGGTAAGCAGCGGAAAAATCATCACCCCCCGGCCGTCACTCAGCCCAGGGAGTTTGGCTTGGGAAACCCAGTGTCGCACGGGTGTGGGGAAAGCCGGGGCCCCCTGCGAGCTGCAGCTAAAAACAGGAGAAAGGGCAGGAGGGTAATAAACCGTCCTGTCCCCTCCCTGTAAACCTACGCTTGTGTGCAGCTGCTGACTCGCCGGCCACTGACAAACGCCGTGCAGAAGCTGATCGCCCCCCTGGGAAATGGCCCGCCCCCCAAAACAAATTTACCAATGAATTCAGGTACTGCAAACAACACAGGGCTTCAATCTCAATAAAAAAATGACATTAGTGTTGAGCGATTATTATCGACAAATTAATCGGGATTTTTTTTGTTTTATCGATTTTTTTGATCACGCGATAATTTTGGGTTAAAAACTGCGCATAATCATTAATACGCGCCATTTTCAGCGTTTTCCTTCTTTTTGGGGGCCCCAAATCAGCTTAGAGAATGGGGCGGGGGTGAGCGGGTTTTTGCAAACGTCATGACTGGGATGTGTAGGGTTCAATTGGGGGCGGGAAAAAATTTCACATGCCCCTTCCCGTTTTACATAGAACACCCCCTTCCTTTCTGCCTCATTTGTTTTTTCTGTGTATAAATAAAAGCGGGGAAAAGGGTCTCGGGTCTCTGTAAAAACACTCAGCGAAACGTTTATTTTTTGTTCACAAAAAGACACTATGTTTTTAAAGCTTTAAAACATTAGAACTTGGGAAATTAGAGATTTGCAGTTTTTTAGTTACCAGGCTAAAATTTTTAAAGGGGGGGGGAAAAAAAAATCTTAGCGCTGTAAAACCGCGGGGGGAGAAAAGGGGTTTGGGGCTGTGGGCGAACACAGACAGACAGACGGGTTCTTAAGGAGAGTGGATATTGTCAGCCCAGGCTTTTTTAGGGCCCCGATTTCAATGGGTTTTTTTTTACCACTTTTTGGTCAGTTTTTTTGGGGGAAAAATTACTTGTATTTGTGCAGCCTGTTTCTTATTTAGGGTTCAGAACTTTTCTATTTTGGGAAAGGGTAAAATTTTATAGGTTCAAAACCCCCACTTTTATTATCCGTATATATTTCAGATAGGTTTTTTTTTTTCAAATTTGGGGGCAGGCCAGCTTTGGGTTTAAAAGCCACCTTGCACTTTAAATTTTTAATACAGCAATTTTGAAATCACCGCAGTTATTTGATAGGGGAAAAAAACCCCTTTTATTTTTCCCCAATACATTTTTTGATGTGTTTTTTCACTTTGGTGCAAAGGCCAGCTTTTTTTCCCAAGAGCCCCTTGCACTTAAATTTTTAAAACACAATTTTTTTAAATCACCGCAGGGTATTTGAAGGGGCAAAACTCCACTTTATTATCCTTTTTACATTTCAGATAAAGGGGTTTTTTTTTACTTTGGTGCAGGCCCTTTGTTCTAGAGCCCTTTCCCCTTTAAATTTTAATTAAAAAGCCAAATTTTTGGTTTGTCACCCAAAGGGAAATTTGATAGGGGGCAAAAAATTTCCCCTTTTATTTTCCGTAAACATTTTTTAGATAGGTTTTTTTTTTCAAATTTTGGGGCAGGCCAGCTTTGTTAAAAGCCACCTTGGGAAAATAAATTTTTTAAAAACAAACAATTTTGTCGTCACCGGGAGTTTATTTGATAAAATTTCAAAACTCCCCTTTTAAATTTCCTTTACATTTCCCGATAGGTGGTTTTTTTTTTACTTTTGGGGCAGGGCCCCTTTTTTTTCATAGAGCCCCCCTTTTTCTTAAATTTGAATAAAAGCAAAATTTTGTAGTCACCGGGGGAGGGGGGGGTATTTTAAAAGTGCAAAAAATCCACTTTTTTTATCCGTTTTACATTTCCCGATAAAGGGGTTTTTTTCACCTTTGGGGACATCCAGCTTTGTTCATAGAGCCACCTTTCACTTAAATTCACCCAGGGGTATTGATAGGGAGAAAAACCACCATTTGTTATCCAATAGTTTTTTTTAAAAATTTTTATTTCACGTGGTGCGGCCCTAGTTTTTTTTTTTAAATGGCCACGTTGGGGACCCAAATTTTGATAGAAAATTTTTCTAGCAACTGTTCTCGTTTTCCCTTGCGCAAAAAACACAATTTCTCATCTGTGTAAAAATTCTGAATAGTTTTATTGGGCTCTTGAATCTCAGTTTTTACAGATAGCGCACTTTATGATATTTTGTTGAAAACTACAATACCTTTTCTACTGGGCATTTGTAAATCCCGGGACTGAAAAGAAAACTGTTGATTTTGTCTTACGGTTTTTTCCCCCAACCCCTTTTTACAGGTATTCGCAAAAACATTTCTTTCTAATCCAGTTGGGTGTGGGAAATTAAGGGATTTAAAAATAGCTGTGATTGCCGTCTTTAAATAAAAGACTTTCCAAAACTCTTCCATTCCTCCTCCTCCTCCGCCCCCGACACAGCTTCAACCAGCCCTGACTTGCCTCAGATGCATAACCCTGAGAGCTGAGGGGCCCCTTGCACTAGCCCTGGAAACCCCCAACCACTCCTAAGAAGACCATAAAAATTGGAAACGTCGGGCCTTCCCGGATTTCGACGGAGAAAAGACTCCGTGCCGCATCTGTGTCCGTCTCCCCCCTCCTCGCTGTTTTGACCTGCTGTTTTGAGTGTCCCCAAATGTCAAGTTGGGAATTTAAGGAAAAAAACATCAAAAGTTTGTTTCACATTTTAAATTCTTATTAGCTCATCAATAGTTTGTTTAAAAAGCTTTTTCGCTAACAACCTATCGAACTATCAGTTATCTCCACAGCTTTCCTTGAGGGGATGCAGTTCTGCTAAAGCCCGATTCAAGGCCTTTCCCCTCCCCCCAGAGGGTATGAGAAAACTTTGGGTGTTATATCACTAAAGCTCATACTACATGCAAATTATAACTTGCTCTTAGCGACCACCAATTAACCAATCATGTAGTGAAAAATAGTCATGTGATTAAAAAGTTCATTGGAATGTAATTTACCGTGATTAAACTTCCGATTACATGTCCAAAACGGAAGGTGTCGGTCGTGTTTCTCGAGCTCTGGCTGCCGCAAGCAATAATAAAAATATAATTCGGAGGAGGCATTTAATTGGATAAGGAGTGGAACAAAATATAGATTTCCTCACCTGATTTAATTATCTGACAATGGGTCCGGTGCACTCAAACGCCGCGAGGACGACTATCCGGAGGGGGCTGACGCCTTTACCGTCGCCTGCACGGTCCTGGAGTGCCCCGAATCACTTGGGGCCTGACAACCCCAACAGAAATAGTTAATTATCAACTTTGAGTCTAGTGACTTTATCTGTTTTTTCGACATTCTAGTGAGAGTCTTTGGTGGTTGTCCCGCCTCATAGGAGACCTGTTGTAAGCGTTCAGGTGTGCCTCTAGGCGTGTGCTCGTGTGACCATGTCTTGTATCCATATTGCGTATACCTTTAAACCTACCAATTCAATGCCTCGCTTGTTGCTCTGTAAAGTAACGTGGACTGGGTATGTATTTTTCCTTTCAGTATCATATTCAGTGTAGGTCAGGAGCTTGGGCTCCCTATTGAAAAAAAAATGAGATATCAGAGATAAGCGACCCGTTAGTGAGCCGTAAGCCTGTCATAAGTTAAATAGATTATATACAGATACAGATATAGACAAATATATATTATAGACATATGATCCTGCAATCCTGAAGAGAACTGCCCAATTTGCCAAAGCCTGCTATAGTTATAGACAGCCGATCCTTGGAGAAGAAATGGTTAAAGAGTAAGCCATCGATAAGCCTGTTTATATAGCGACAGAAAGATCTTGGTTTCTGATTTTTTAAGCCTGTTATTGACAGATGATGCGCCATTTTTTTTGTCTGAGAAATATTTAGATTTTACCTGCTGTACGAGCCAGAAGATCATTATGAATTCTAGCTGTTCTACAGATTAATGTTCGGGACTTGAATCTCACATTTACATGTTGCGAGGTTATGGTGTTTATTTGGTTCTGTTTTAGGTTAGGTAAAAAAAGACGTGCATTCAGGGTTAAATTTATATTCAAGCTAATCACATGTTATCTTTCACACTGAATTGTCTGGCAGAGTGGTATAACCTTGGCTATCGATTCAAAGACAAACTGTTGTGGTGGGTAGCTGCTCACATTTTCTCCCCTCGCTCGGGCAGAATAAAAATTATAGCGCATCAGTCAAGGTTCACGTCGAGAGTTTGATCGAAGAGAAAAATAGGAAAAAATAAAATATGAGAACATGAGAGAAAAATGCAAAATTACTCTCTGTGTAATGAGCATTAAATCATGAAGATAAGCTAGCAGTTGAGACAACACTGAAAGAAAATAACGATGTACGTTAAGCAAGGCATAGTTTAACATGAAACTGAATGTAAAAAAGAATAAAGGATTTGAAGCGAATGTCATATATATAAAGAAGTGAGCTGCCTGCCATATCCAAGATGGGCGACTTCCCAATGTTGGTGGACTGACGTCATCAAATTCCATTAACACTGAGCGAAAGTGCTAGATTGTGGTAGGGAACTTACAAACTGATCACACCTTAGCATTAACCTCACTTCTGCCCCTCCTGGTAATTCATTTCCTCACTCCCTGCCAGAACCTCCCATTATATCTGTAGCCATTTTTATGAAGTCCAAACCTTCTCTGTATCGGAAAAAGACCAACAAAGCAAACCCCAACCCTATTTGGCATTCCAGTCGCCATATTTGTAGTCCTAAGCAATCCAAAGAACAGGGAAGTTCCGGGTTCAGTTAAACTCTTCGGCCCATCTTGATACACCTAACATTCCGACTCCCGTCTTTTCCTCCATGCAATTCACTTGTTACTACTAATGTAAACATTGATATGCCAACTGAGTCCGAGTGATAACGTTCTTGCCAGCCACACCCTGTGCAACAGTCACAAACAGCCCCCGCCAACCACTATTACCCATTGCTCACAGGCTTCTAAGACACCTACCTCCTCCGTAGCCGCTATTTGACTTTCAGGGATAACGGAGAGGAAGATAGTGAAAGGACAAGTTACCATTAGCTACATGATTCAGGACCAGCACTGCAATCCCAAATTAAAGGACTCCAATAATTTTCTCCTATTGCTCACAGCAACACAGACTGGCTGCTCTAGGAGAAGATTAAAACAGTGATTACATATGCATGCTGATGGAACCCGTATAGTAGTAATGTAGTCCCAGAACAATTGTGTCAGCTCTGAACACAAACTATACATAACGTACTTGAAAGAGCCCAAAGCGAGTAGGTTCCAATCCCTGTCCATTACCTCTCATTTTCTTCGAATCTTTGCGTTCCCACCACGACATGTGTGACAGTCCAATACTCACGGCATTACTTGAGCACAAGCAATTCCTTCCAGATACGTGAATACGGATAGTGCACTTACAGACAGCTATGGCCCAAGATGTCTGAAGACTAACATAGGCTTCACCCTTGACTCAAACCACCTAACTCTCCCAGGACAACTTTAACCTTGCCTCAGGGAAAAAAGTATAGCCTCAGTTCCGTTGCAAACACACCCACGATTCCCACCACCTACCAGAACCAGTCCATGTCATGGACTACGCCTACCTTTGGCAGCACCACCACCATCATCCTCCTTAGCCACTGGATTGCCTTTCCTGCCGGTTCTAACCTTCTCATCCATCAGCGCCATCTACAATACCCCAGGATCAACCAATCTATATACTTTTATTTTTTTTTTACATACCGAACAAGTCATAATCTACTGAGACCCCAAATGCCAGACCCTGAAAAAAAACCCTATGGCATTTTACCGTGGCACAGCCAGATACAGAAGACATATTCTGCATCTTGGGAAAGATACTATACCATGTTGCCATCATCAAGCTGGGTATTACTTTTGCCTATCAACAAGTTAGCTCTACAAGAACACAATTGAGGACAGTCAGTACTGACTCAGTCTTTGAAAGATGTTTCTGAGTCGTCTCATTCTTGGGCCCAAAGGAAAAGCTTGCCTGAATCCCTCCAGTGAATATCTTCAATTCTACTCAGAGTCCTACTAATCCGAGAGAATTATTAGATCACTGCGGTATGTCTCTGACCTTTATTCCAGGTACCAATGGATTTTGACATAACACTAACTTCACAAAATCCTATTTTCAAAGGTGTTTGTTAAAGGTCTCCTTAAACACATTCTGGACTTTGAAACTATTCAAGCAGAATATGCAGATTTAACAGGAAGTCAACTTCTCTCCATTGGTAAGGCACAGACTGATTCATCCAAACAATTAAAAGAAGTTTCTAAAATGACCCTACTTCAATGAGCTCCCACAGGCTCTATAGCTCAGTCCAGACACCATCACTCTATCAATCAACCAATGCAAGATTTCCCTGTAATCAACCTACAGATTGCCAATCAAGAGATTGGTTCTCGACCTTTCCAGAAGCATCACACTCTTGGTGGACAATCGCCGAACTCAGAAAACTTGTTTTTACTGCAACCGATCCGGACCATTCATGAGGCAGTGCCTGTGCTAAAGCTCGTGAAGACAAAAGGAAACTTGCTACCAATGGACAGCAACACCGCATACCCTCAAGCAAATAATCAACTTCAACCTCACTATCAAAGTTTTTGAAATATCAGACCGTCAGGAATTCACCAACAAACAACAATGCAGACCTCAGACCTACAATAAATAATCCATTCATGGGACCTCAATATTACAAACTTAACCATATTCAGTACCCACAAGCATATCCCAAGAGTAATCTTATCCGCTTTCCAACCTCAAGACATCTCCTATCGTACTCAGCAAAGGACATCCCGGCACAACTATTTTCTACCGTTTTTGTACGTCAATGTCTATCAGTAGAACACCACTGTTAGTCATTCTGAATCCCGTGTTGACCGTCAATGCTACAAATTAATGGCCACCAACATCCTTACCTTGTAGATAAGAGGTGCAAGCCATGATCGGTTTCTGATTAAACTTCTGACAATCCACCAGACTTCATACTTCTCCTGACTACATTTCATGCATTGCAAGTGGATGGACCGACAACACAGACTCGCTCAACCTACCCTGTGCCAATGGACATCATGGACTCCATCTAGACTACATATCTCTCCTTCTTACCCAACTAATTCTGCTTGAAGCTGAACTGTCTCAAACATGAATGCTACTATCAGAATATATTTCCTTCTGGAATGTATTTGGACTATCAATACTCCAATTGTTACATGAAGCCTCTACAAGACTGTTTTCCTGCGCACTTCACACATGTTGTATCCCACATCAAGCGTTACCTCCTGAACTATGGCACAAGTTTTCTCCTGAAGTATGGTCTAATATAGGTCCTAATGATGTTGGTCACCTTCTTGTTTCACCCGTACATTTCTTCGTTGAAAGAGGGTCTACCCCGCCTCCGCTTTGCCTCAATATCCTTTAAGCATGATCAAGAAACAATCTCTGGATCACAAATCAGAACATTCCTGGATAAAAAGTGCTCATTCCACTGCATTCTCCTGCAAATACACCTCGGTCTCCCTGTCACAAAAACTGCTATCCTGGTGAACCTCCAAAAATACCGTTTGGTTCAGGACTCAGGAGCAGATCATTGCTGTCACGATAATGAGAACCCTGTGGGTCCCCAAAGCACATGCTTCATTCTCAGCCACAAGTAACCTTCCTTCAGGCTACCAACTTCACGTCTATGGTTCTGCATATTTCTTCTTCATGTCCCACTAACACAAGGACTGTCAATACCCTTTTGCTTCACTTATCGGGTACTCAGCCCACCTGGACAAGGATGCCTTCAAAGGGCGGCACAGAACTCACCCAATCATTTGACTCAAGCCCTACAGGACATGTATGATATTCTCTTGTGTGCACCTGATATTTTCAAACTTGTCAATCAAGCTCTCTTGAGTCTTCTTCAACAATTGCATCATCAACTGCAAAGTCTCAAAGTCCAAACTACAATGGAGTTCTATGAAAGTTGTATTCCTCGGCACTGCACATATCACAGGGTACCAAACACCTAACCGATGATCGGGAAAAGCTCGTGATGCTCATTTCTTTTCACCGAACAATCTTAAACAACTACAAGGATTATCTAGGAACTTCATCACTTACTTGTCGTCAATGATATCCAATGCCTCCAGTCTTATGCAAGTTTTTATATGATTCCTTTCAAGGACATTAGTTTACAACCAATGAAAACTCCACTTGAGTCCACTAAAGGTGTTTTCAAGCCTGGAAAAAAAACTTATCCTACAAGTTCCGGGCTCTGGGAATTCTCGGACTGACTCCACTAGCCTTTCAACTTCCTCCAACTTTATTGAGACTAAAGGCCAAGCTTCAGAAGAGTCCTTACACAAAACATGGAGACGTATGAGACCTACTTGGAAATCATATTATATCCGTTGCACGACCTGTCCTACTTGCCTCAGACTATCATTGCTTGCACAACATCTTCCTTGAGAGAAATACACTAGAAGTGCACATCAATATTAAGGCCACTCAGATGTCAATGTTTAGGCGCTCATCATGTATCTACAAGAGATCTGAAACAGACGCAGCAACCTCATCTCAGAAAACACGACCATCTCCTTATACAATGCCCATTACAGATGCCTAAAAATGTCACACATTTGAAGTAGATGTACTACTCTCAACCCAGCCACTCTGCTTTCCGTCTCTCAAGGGGGGAAAGATGAAGATGAAGTATTCATCTATCACAGATTATGAAAGACAGACTGCCGCGGATAACCTCTTCATAACTGTCTTGAACAAACGAGGCTGAAACCTCCCATCTTCTAACTGTCTCTACATCCAAGTTGGATGAGCTCAACCATATGTTCTTCTTATCAGATGGATGCCATTGCTAATTGCTGGATACGATCGAGGACGCATTCCATACAGTGAATTGCTGTGGTTACTCATGCAAGAAACCGGTGAAGGCTGCAACTTTACCTTCGGAAATTGCCAGCCCAAGAGGAGTGAACTCTGGACTGTAACGAAGCTTGTAAACTCGCCGTAAGAGAAGACCATGAACATATACATCACACTCAGCCTATGACTTATTGGTCTGAAGTGGTCTCTTGCAAGGTTTCCAGACAGCTAGTGGAACGCCCATCAAGAATCAAGAAGCCAATCAGACTCCTTGTGCATGCTCTCCCAAATTGCCAGCTCCCAGTGAGCCGGTTTGAATGACTAAAAGCATCTGAAAATAGAGACACGTGTTGAAGTAAGAAGGCCCCTACAGAGCAGACTTGGCTGCAAAGGTTGCCTCAGCTCTCTCCCAGAATTCGAGAGGAAGTCAGGAGTGGCTGTAAATGTGCTACGCCGAGCAGAGAAGAAAGAAAGATACTGTGAGAAGAAAGAAAGAGAGATGTTAGAAGAAATGAAAGAGAATGTGACGAAGAAAGAAGAGAATGTGAGAAGAAAGAATGAAAGAAGAAAGTGAGAAAAGAAAGCGAAGGTTAAAGAAGAAGGTGAGAATAAGAAAAGAAGAAAGGAAAGGAATAGAGAGAACAAGAAGAAAGGGAACCATGACAAGATGCATGATCCAGTGTTAACCTGCTGAGACAATCTCAAACAACTCGAACAAGCCCGAGGAAAGGAAAGCGGGGAGGATTTGGGTAGCAGAGATACACCAAGACGACTCTAGAGGAAAAACATAGACTTTTGTTTACCAGGGCATTTATAACCCGCTGTAGTACAATGGGCTCTTGTGACAAACCCACAGATGAACAACATATGATTTCTTTCCAATCAACAAGATATACCTAACACCTCGGAATCCCACCACAGCAAGTAGCTACGCTAGAAGTCTTGTAGAAATGTAGCAATACTTTTAACCCCAGGTAGGAATGGATGCCAACACAAGGAGAGTATTTGCTAAACAACTATATCCTCTCCATGGATCCAGACTCGAACAACATTGAATTACCCAAGAGTTGAAAATACAAGTATGTTCTAGTGCGTGGTGAGATAACGTTTCTCAGGATGGCTTGAAGACCTACCCAGTTCTGACCAACATGATTGCCAATAATCGCCGTGAAGAAACCTATTGACCTGAGTTGATATGCAAGATTTGGGATCCCTGAGGTTATTAAATCTGACCAGGACCTGCCTTCACGGCAGAATAAGCCAGTTTGGGACGGAGAAGGGGAGAGAGCATGCTAGGGGGCGGGTGCAGGTGATGCCTGACCTAGGAACTCTTCAACAAGGGGGCGCTACCAGACCTGATTCAGCAACAGAGAGCGAGAAAGATGGCAAGAGATATCTGAAAACGCCACACACCTGCACAAGAACACAAAAAAATATATCGGAACAATAGCGCGCTATTATTAATACACAAACATATCTCTGTCAACCTGGCCCTCGACAACTCCAGAACTACCATTACCATTCTATTCTGCTCAGCGGAAATAATCCCCATATGGTAGCCCCACTGTCCACTCCCAGGCAGACATAGTATTTCAGGCCTTGCCCAACTAGGGAGGTGCATCTAAGCGTGCCAGGTCAGTACAACAGTTATAGATTGCACCCCGGGCGAATCGGTAGAGCCTCTTGCTATCAGAATCAGATCTATGCGCGTTATAAATCTGTTAAATGAATTAAACAAATCCAATTGCCCATAGTGCGTTCTACTACTCCATTCCAATACCAGGCACACTGCGCTAGATCAAAGCTGACAACCTGGGGACGTTTGTGTGGGTGCAAAAACACCTCAAGACTCTCTGAGCCCAGATTTGACCATACCAAGTCCAACACCCCACCATGGTGTCCCAACCTCACAATGAAACTCTGAATGAAGACCCACCTGGACGTGCATGCTTGCACACTGCAAGAAAGAGCAATACTGCGAACTGACATCAATTCATCAGATCATTTTCCCCTTATCCTATATACATCATATTATGTGCTAGTCTCTGAGCGATTGTGTAAAAACACAATAAGCAAAGAGTTGTAAATCCAAACCCAATGTGGTGATGTTATGCCTCGGAATGATTTCTCACAAGCATAGCGCACCAGGTCAACAGGCGTTCGTATAATCACTTACGCCCACCAGATAAAATCAACAAAAGTAGTGTTATCTGGGTAATTTACATCTTTGCAATCAAACAGAGGTTTATAATTACACCCGAATATGCCGTTACAATAGCGTATTGGCTCACACGATTATAAGGAGGCCACCTCCATCATGACTCTCCAGAATCATTGAGTTCTTATGAGATTGTGAGTATAAACAACTCCATTGATCTCTGCCTGGCGACTGCTCTGAGTGCACCTGGCAGACGGTGGTAGACTTTCAATCCTTGCCATCAACAGCTCTGGGATAGAAGAGCCGGCAGGTTGCTAATGCGTCTTATGCCCCTTGGAGTCAAACCTTACTAGGTGGCGTTCTGTGGGTTCAACACTTCCTGTCACCCCTGAGCTGCGTCCTCCAAGGAAGATATATCTAGCGAGCCTTTAGCCCATTCTTAGTGGTCAGCTTTAGTCGGAAACGAGCAACAATCTACCAATATCCTTCAGCGCTCACAGTGCGAGAGGAGCGTCATCTAAGACACACACGACATGTTTGAGTACTTAATCTCTTAAGCGCGGGGGAGACTTGAGTCAAGTTCTGAACATTCTCAAACCAGCGACCAAAAAAAAAACAGATCAACAGTCCTAGCGTTTCGATCATTTATATTTCCAGTCTCAAGCATTCACAAAGCCTCACTCTCCTATAGTCATTCTCGTATAAACCCTCGTGCGTCTATGTCTCTTATACCTGCGCGCTAACAATAGTCCACATCCTCTCTACCACATCTGAGAAACACAAACCTAACACAAGAAACTACAACAAATCTCATCAACATAGAGAAGCCTATTATCTACTTGCGCACGGACGACACAGATGAGCCCAAGTGATCAATCTGCGAGCTGAAGCGATACACGCCACAACAAATCCCTTCGCAACAGGCCTTCCCTCCCTACACCACCAACAGACATCAGAGCACAGCCAAGAGCCCAAGAGCTTCCGGAAATTAGAGAAGATCATATTCACGCTATATGCTATATTCATCACGTTAACAACCAATATCAACAACCTTTTTCCCAATGTCTCGAATAGCAACGCGCGTCTCCATTCTCTAGCGCTGCGATCCACCAGATTAGACCCATCACATGAGATAGTGATAAAAATAGTCTTGTGACTTAAACAAAGTGCTCATACAGTTGGAATTTCTAAGTCTTATCACTGTGATTACACTTCAGATTACATGCTTCCAAACAGGCTGTTCGAGTCGAGCTGGTTTCTCGAGCTCTGTGCTGCGGCAGCAATACAATAATAATTATAATTCGCGGAGGAGGCAGTTTATCATTGGGATAATAGGGAGTGGATCAAAAGATGCGATTCCACACCTGAATTAATATATCTTGACACTAAGATCTCGTTCCAGAACTAAACATCACCACACACATGCCTCATGCTGCGCGCACAAGCTGCAGATTCGCTAGCGTCCGCACCTGTACGCCTTCTTGCGACCTGGCCTATCATAATCAAAAACCTCAGGCTAAGAGATGGTGCAGAGCTCTTTCACCCTCCATCCACTCTCGAGGTGGCTCACACACCGAGCGCTAGAGGTCCGCACCGGCTGCTTGGATCAGCATCCGATGTCGACACGTTTTTCTGTAAATACTGCGCAGCGTAGCTTGCCACAAATCGATGGAGACATGATGAGGGATCAGGATTCTCCAGCTGTTGTCCGGCACGTCAACACAATAAATGAGACGTTGTGACGGAAGGATGAAATCCGAGCTGAACAGCAGGCTGTCGAAACGACACGCAACAGGCTGCCGGGAACCCCGAACAGGGTGGTCGAAACAGCCGTGGGAAAAAGTGTCTGTTAAGCTCAAGACCTCCCCCCCCCCCCCCCCCACCCCCCCCCCCCCCCCCCCCCCCCACACCCGTACCCCCCCCCCCCCAACCCCCACCCCCCCCCCCCACTCGAGCCTTCCTCAGCGGGCCAGTCCAGACCCGGGTAGCGCTTTTAGAAATTTTTCTGGACAACGAGGTTCATGACAGTGTGCCAGGCAAGGGAGTGGTGCTCCAGCCTACCGATCTTAAGGCGGACCAGGAAGATCTTCGACCGTTATCACACACCACCCTTGCCTGGCCAAGGTTCTTGTCACCCAGCCAGTTGCTCGAGGAGTCTCGTTCGAAGAGCACGTCCTGACCTGTGTGTTGACAGTCTTCCACGACAACAGATTAGAATTCAACAACGGCCTGGTTTTCTATGGGCACGTGATGCTACCAGAGACCTATGGGAGAAAGAAAACCTGCACATCCCTGCGGTTTTTTTTTATATTTTGAAGAGCGTGCGCCGAGCCTGAGAGCCACCGTTGACCTTAGAACCAGAGACATCCCACCCAGCTCACCCAGTGAGCTGTCACAAGAGAATATAGGAGGCCTTCGGCCGTGTAAACTTATGCCTAGTCCTTGTATCGTGTCAGAAATGGAGACTTTGTCGACACAGATGCGATACAACGCGCTTTAGAGATTTTTAATGACATGTTGCTGGCCAGAGCAAGGGACGGCTTTCTGGTTAAAATGAATTGCCTGCTCGGGCATCAAGGTATTGGGTGCAGGCCAAGTGGCCATGGAATTGTAGGGCGGAAACCCATCTGTGTCCACCGAACGGAAAGGCAACATTTCCAAGGCCAAAAGCCTGGCAATGCTGACATTCAGGCTTTTGGCTGTTGGGAATAGGTTTGGTTTAAAGTGGTTTCTTATGCTCCCAAACAGGGTAGACAGAAGGCTGTGCTGCTAGGACTGCCGGCTGTACGGCGTGCCAGGAGTCAAACTGTGGGAAGGAGCACGGTAGGATGGGTCTCTGGGTTAAAGCTGGGTGGGAACTCGGCCATGGTGGAGGGCTGAAGCCGGAGGCTGACCTTTCTCATTGACTCATTGAGACAGACATAGGCAGTCTGAGGAACGCTGTGGTCATGGAGAAGGAGGCGGAACAGATGAGTGTGACAGTGGTTGGAAGCCCCGGAGAATCAGCGCGCCTGTGGCCTTTTTTTGGCCAAGTGTTTCCCTCCAATTCACGTCATCATTTGCTGCATGTGATTAGACATGTGGTGGTGGTAAAACACCTAAGAGTGCTTCCCTCTACTGACGCGGTTACTGCAAAAGGGCGCATATTGACATCGCTGTGGTGAATCAGAGGCTTAGCTTCATAAAAGCCCCAGAGCTCCGAGCAAGGTCCTTGGACCTATTTCGACGGCGATAGAAGCAAGAGCGGTGATTCCGGCTGATCATGGGCTGGGCGGAATAATCGTCAGCGGGTGCTTGTGGCGCGACTGCCCTCTCCCCTTTTGAGGCGGAAGCCGTACAGACACTACGCCCATCGTCCTTCCTCCTCTATCCAGTGATGAAGTGTCTCGCAAGCAAATTCTGCTTGAAAAGAACACGTTTCACATTGTAGTGTTTTCAGAAAGATGTTTTTTTTGTGCAGAACTATACGTATGTTATTTGGCAAATATATTGCTTTTAATTTATATAGGAGAAGATGGAATCTTCGCATTTTGGTTTGCTTGCACCCCACACCCACCTCCACAGGTTTTATATTCAAGGCAGTGTGCTGTAAGGTTGGTGCTTTTTTAATTTTTTGCTCTCTCTGGATTATGGAGTCAAGTTGAGACCCAATGAGAACGTCTGTATTGTGACTCAAGTGATAGAAGTGATAAAAATAGCTTAGTGAGGACCAACCTGACCTTGCTGATCCCGATTGTAGTCGGGGTGTGCTTAGAGCATTTTTTGATCAAAACATGATGGAACTAAGAATCTCAAAGTTTTTCTTTTCATGTATTATGATACTCACACATCCCCAAAACATCAGTGATCCACCTTTCATGGCTTTACAGTAGGAATGGAGTGTTCCTTTCATCAATCGGCCTATTCGTTTGCACCTCTCCAAATGTAACGTTTATGTTGTGGCCAAAAAGTTTCGATTCTTGGTCACATCACACCAAATTACCTTGTTCCAGAATGTTTTGAGCTTGATGTCTGATGCTGGTTTTGGCGTATTGTAGTTGTCTGTGATTCATACTTTTGTGGCATTTGCACAGTAAGGGCGTTTCTTCTGGCGACTCGACCATCAGCCCAATTTTATCCCTTCAAGTGCCTGCCTTAATGTGACATCTTAAAACTTCCACATCACTTATTTTCAGAAGTCCTTATATTTCAATGATGTTATTTGTGGGTTTTTCTTTGTATCCCGAACAATTTTGCTGGCAGTTTGGATGGCCAAAATTTTTAGTTGGTCTATCTGACTGTGGTTTGGTTTATTTACAGGAGCCCCTGATGCTTCTATGTTGTTAATCACAGGTTGTTGAACACTGGCTGACTAAAACATTATCAATTTCCTTCGATATCGTATTTTGGTATCCCTTTTCCTTTTTAATACAGTTCGAACACTACCATTTCCTGTAGATCCAGTATTGGACAATTCTATTTGTGCTTTCCCCATGACTCACAATCCGAGAAATGTCAGTGGCTGGATAGAAAGATGTCAAAAGTCCTTCTGGACCCTAGAAAACTCACTCAGCCTTTTATGCATACACAACTGAATTACAATCTCAACAGGTCACAGGGGAGGATGTTAACTTTAGTAATTTCAAACCCACTTTATTTTTTTGTGTCCAACTTCTTGTGCATGTATCATGCCAAAATCATGTATAAGCTTTGATTAGGGTTCACTTGGAGTTTTTGATATGTCATTACGATTTAAAAAGAGAAAACACAATAGTTTGACAATAAAATGGCTTCATCCAACTCACTAACCATGAGTGGAAAAAAAATTTTTATTATGAGTGTTATCATCATATTATCTGAAAAAAGGCCAAGAAAGCAAAAATTTCTGCCGGGTAATGTTAAACTATTTAGCAGACACAACTGTTGTATATATACCGTAATAAAATATATATAATACACTCACCGGCCACTTTATTATGTACCACCTGTTCCCAACTGCCTCTTAGACAACTAAATTTCTAATCACAGTCCAATCACATGGACGGCAAACAGTGCATGTAGGCATGTAGACATGGTCAAGACAATCTCCTGCATTTTCAAACCAAGCATCAGTATGGGGTAGAGAAAAGGTTATTGAGTGTCCTTTGAACGTGGCAGAGGTTGTTGGTGCCCTGAAGGGGCTGGTCTGAGTATTTCAGAAACTGCTGATCCTCCAGGCATTTTCATCGCACAAACATCTCTAGGGTTATACCAGAGAATGAGTCCGAAAAAGAGAAAAACATCCATTGAGCGGCAGTCCTGTGGGCGGAAAATGCCTTGTTGGATAGGCCAGAGGTTCAAAGGATAATTGGGCATACTGGTTCTGAGCTATGAAAAGGCATACAGTGGACTCAACTAGCCACCCGTTCTTCATACAAGGTAGGCAGAAAGCAACTCTGAAAGCAGCACAAGGCTAAAAGCGGCGAACTGTATGATAAGGAGCAGAAGGTCGTGAGGCTACAGCACATAAGACCAACACCGGGTGCCACTTCCTTTCAGCAAAGAACAGGAAACTGAGGCTCCAAATTGCCCAATGCGCATCGAAATTGGACAGTAGAAATGGATATGGAAAAACGTTTGCCTGAGGTTCTGATGAGCTCTCGATGTTGGTCTGCTGCGACATTCTGATGGTAGGGTCAGAATTTGGCGACAACATGAACATGTGAAAGCATGGTAACCACCTGCCTTGTAATCAACGGTTTAGAGGCTGGGGTCGTGTAGCGAGTGACCAGTTGTGTGGGGAATATTTCTCTTGTCACTCTTTCTGTTTGCCCCTTTTTACGCAATTGACTTCTGTTCAAACCCAAAACAACCTTTTTAAGTCTATGCCACGAATAAATGAGGCAGATCTGAAGGCAAAAGGGGGTCCAACCCGAAACTAGCATGGTTTACTCTAATGAAAGTGGCCGGTGAGTGTATATATATATATATAAATATATATAATAATTAGAACTTATAGTCATCATAATGTGATGGCTGTAGCGCAATCTTGTAAAACTATTGTAAATCGATTAAGTAACGATATATCACTAATAAAGTACGTACACTTCACTTGGGATATTGTTTGACACTTATTTACAAACATAATTCCTATTAATAGAATTAGAAACAACCATGTAGCTGTATAACCAAAACACCTGTATTCTATTTCGTGAACACTTAAATTAGCCTCTTATCTACAGGTTCGTGTACCACATAGCTGTGAAAAAGGCACAACATTGCAGAGCAGAAATGTTGCAAGTGCATGGTGTGAGACAATAAAACACTATTTTTCTTCGTTTTTTCCAACTAAATATAGGTAATAAGAGCAAGGAAATTACACTGTCTGTAATTCAATGAAATCTACCTATACTAATCACTATCAGAATCACATCGCTACAATATAGCAACCTCATACCGCTAGCTATCTAAAGAGTCGAATAGCCAGTGACACAAGGTGTACAACCAAACACATACATGCGAACCCCACAAAGCACTCCCTTCGTGTGCATAAAAATATAACGAAGTATATATTGAAAAAAAATATGCATGTACGTGTAATTATAAAACTCGCTCGCCCTTTTAGATGAGTTGGATAGACCAGACATCAAGTGGTTCTACAACCAGCGCAACTGCGAAATCACTACTGTCGAATCCCAAAATTACAAAACTGCTGATAGCCATAGTACATAAATTTTTGGGCCTGACTCCGATGAAAACACTAAGTAAAAGCAACGGCAGTTCCACTGGGACCTTACCTGTGATTAGTATATTGCGTTGTATTCTAGATTCCCTGAAATTGAATCTTTCAAAATCCGCTACTCACAGCAGCACAGTCTGTTGAACAAAAGTTAATATTCACTGGGCACGTAACAAACGATGTTCAAAAAGTAACGCTTTTTATATCCTAAAGACATTAAAATATAGCGACAGCGTTTCTGGCGCTTTTCATCAAGCGTTCAAGAACCCAAGCACACTCGACACCCAAGAATAAATACCTCCCATAAAGGCAGTTCAGGGCTCAAAGGAGATGGGCAGGTACAAAGTTACAAACTTCACTTACAATATCCATCTAATGTAAATACACAGTAAGTAGACTGCACTAACAATGTTATTCTAATATTACACAAATTCCCTAGCAGAATAAAACATACATTTCCATTACAAAACATAATAATACTTTAAAATATACTACCTGGGAAAAAACCTTTTTAAGAAATGTATAATATATACTTGAAAAACTGTATAACAAAGATGTATAGAGATATATGCTTTGGATCTAAGAAAGAAAAAAAAAATCTTCAAAAAAATTCAATTATTTTTATTTTTCTTTTCTTTTTCTTTCTTTTCCCCTTTCTCTTCCCTTCTCTTTCCTTTTTCTTCCCTTTTAAAAATAATAGGTAAACACAAAAATGTCATCTTATACAATATACCTCCAATATAAATACACAAAAATTATACAATATATTGAAAGCCATGAGTAAACGTCTGAAGTTTTCCCAGAACATTATTGTTTGCTGTTATCTATTTAAGCGCCGGAGCACCATACTCATCACCACTACTACTCATCCCATCCACTACTACTCCACTCTTTATCTGCAAAACACCACCCACCTGCCAAAAGATCTACAGTGTACAAAAAAGGTGGATAACAATTACCATTTAGTCCACTGAGCATTTATGATGTTAGCCCATTGAGGCATTGGGGTCTGTGTTGGCTGGACCGGAGTTTGTCCCTTGGTATTTTATCTAACTGTGGCATTTTATAATAGTGTTATCAAACAGTAACCTTTTCTTCTCCCATGAGGAACCCTCTAAATTTTGAGAGGGGGAAACACGTTGGGCGTTTTTTATGTGGAGAGCTTTTTGTACACTATAGACACACTTTTTATGCTCCCTATTGGCACGAACTTGGAGCCTATTTGGGGTACCTATCTTTATATGCTCTATAGGCTGGACCACATATGTTTCCCCCCTATGCATCTCATTGTAATGCCATGGAAGGCTATAAATAAGATGGTTGTGTCTGATGTTAAATCTAAGATTGCTTAGCCTTTTTGATAGTTTGTTTACTGTTCTTCCCACATATTGCTTTCCCCAATCACAAGTGATTAGATGAATTACAATGATGGTATTGCAAGTAAGGTAAGATCTGATATTAAAAATTTCAAATGTTGTTGAAGATTTAAATGTAGTAGAATGACAAATTTCCTTACAGCATATACATGTGGGAAAATGACATCTAAAAACTCTTTTAAGTTGATTCTTTTCAGATTCCCTTTAAATCTTAACCTAAATTTAGACTAATCACAATGGAGCAAGAGAATTTATTAGAATTTTAGCTCGACTATAGGTAAAAATAGGTTTGGCAGGAATTATCGACTGTAAAATTGGGTCTAATTCTAAAATACCCTAATGTTTTTTTTAAAATATTTTGTATATCTTTAAATTGGGAGTTGTAGGTAGTAATAAAATTTGAATACTGATATTTTCTCTGTTGTTCTTTTTATACTTTGCCCCCTTCTAAACAATCCACCTGAGTCATTTTATAAGCTTTATCATGTGCTTCTTCAATAGGATTATCTTTTTCTTTTAATTTTTCCATTATTATATCAGATTGAACCTTGAAAGCGTTAGTGGAGCAACAATTTTTACGCACTCTGAGAAATTGCCTATAGGGAATATTCCTTATCCATTTGCTGTAATGATTGCTCTGAAAGTGCAAATAGTTGTTCGAATGAACCTCCTTAAAATTGATTTTGGAAGATATTTTTGGATTTTGATGGTATAAAACTAAAAAAACTATTTATTGAGGGTCTATTGTAAGGGTAAAACGAATACCCCAAGTGTTTCTATTCAAAAATGCTAAGAAATTTTGAGCTTCAACTAAAGAACACTTCCAAATTAACAATAAGTCATCAATGAACCTCTTAAAATACACTATTTTTTCAGAAAAGGGATTATAGTCTGATTGTATATGTAATGCTTCACAAGCACCCATATATCAATTCGCATCTGATGGGATAACCCGAGTCCCCATCGCAGTCCCACTTTTTTGATGGTAGTGAACCGCACCATATTGAAAAAAAATATTTTTTAAAAAATAATTTCCAGCCCTTTTAATAAAAATTCTTTTTTTTGAAACTGGAAGGAGGGGTTCATCATCTAAAAAGAAAGAGACCACATCTAATGTTAAAAAAAAAATATATACAGCTTTCCAATATGTCCCCGTTAAATCCCTTAAAACCATGTCTGAGTCTCTCAAATAACTTTTTAAACTTTTCACATAAGGTTGAAAATAGAGGTCAACATATTTAGATAAATTGGGCAAAACCGAATATATCCCCGAAATTATTGTTCGTCCAGGCGGGTTCAAAACAGCTTAGTGGACCTTTGGTAAATGATAAAAGAATGCAATAAAAGGTCAAATTATAGTTAAAAATTGTGATTCTTTTTTACTAATAGTTTTTCTGAAAATGATTCCCTCAAAAAATTTTGAAAATCTACCTGTAAGTGATAATGGACTTCTTCAGGTACTAGCTCATAGTTCATCGGACAAGATTCGCAGGGCTTCCTAATTATAATCAGAGAAGTCCTGTACCACTATTGAACATCCTTTATCCGCATTGTGGATCACTATGGCTTGATTTTTCATCAAGTAGCTTAAAGCGTTCCTTTCAGATCCAGAAAAGTTACTTCTCGTGTGATATTTTGCCTTAAAATTTCTTAAATCCTTAACCACTAAATCCTGAAATACAGGTAAGTAATTCCCTTGGGCCCATATTGGGTAAACGTTTGATTTCACATTAATTTTTATGTTCTCCAGATCACTGCATTTATCCTCCTTATTTAGGGCTTCCCCTTCCAGGATAACAAATTCCTATTTCTTTTTCAATCTTTTGTTTTCAAAAAATCTTCTTAACGTTAATTTCCTCACAAAATGCTGTAACTCTTTTTATACTGTGAAATGATCAACAGTATCATCTAGGCAAAAATTCAAACCTTTTTTCAAAATATTCAATTCCACAGCATTCAAAGTGTAACTTGATAAACAAATTTTTTTTATATTCTTTCATTCTTCTATCTTTTAATTTTTGTCTTTTTTATGAAAAAATTGTCTAGAGTGAGTTCTTCTACTTGATTTCCCCCTACATCCTCCTCTGTTTGTTGACAAATTGTGAGGTTCGGATTGATCCCTAAAAAAGACTCAGAGGTATCTTGTGAAGGTAAAATTTGTGATAGTGGAACTTGTGAAATCTCATTTTCTAAATTAATACTTTTTTGATGAAATAATCACTTTTGGTGACAAAGGTATAGAACTTTTTTGAGTGGAGTTTTTTGCTGAAAAAATAAAAACCTTATCTAATGGTGGTGAGGGGTTTAAAGAAAGCGTCTCGTGAACTGTGATATCCGGATTTGAAAGATTTGTTTCAGGAATCTAGTCAACATATATATTTTGGTCAATACCTATCAGCTGGCACCCACAATCTATTTGTGTGATGCATATATATATTGCTGGAGGAAGGCACAGGATCAATGGAAGGTATTGGGGTGCCTGGCCTTGGTGAAGTAAGACCCAGTAATTTATGGGTGTGAGCAGCAATAGGTGACTGGCATTGCTTACAACAACTATTCTGGGTCAACTCTTACTGTAGTGGTCAAAATGCTGGGTATGATAGCCAGTCTCCTGTTCCTAAGTTCCATGCTAGGTTTTGTTGGCCTATATAACTTACCTCCTATAAGTCCTATACATGGGTGAGGTCACCACATGTTGGTTGTGGGTGTGTGCCATACCTAGGCTATTAATGTAACATGAGGACTGTGTTTGTTTTGTTCCTATGCACTGGCTGTAGCAAGCAGTGACATTGGTTTGCTATCTGAAAAATAAAGACTTTGTTGATTTATCCTTAAGACCTTTTCTACTATGTATTATGACATGGTAACATGCACATCTATGTAGAAGAAATTAGGTTGCATAAGTCAGTGACCATAACATAAATGCAATATAATGCAATAACCTGTTCAAGCAACATGGTAACGATTATCTGTGACTGATCCATTCTTTTAGCATTTTTGTATTTTTTTATTTTATCTGGTGACTTTTCTCAAGTGATTTCAACAGAAAAACTCTTCAAACAAAGGGGTATTCTTGGAGTTTTCATGTGATCTATTTATTTTTGGTTATACGTACACAATCCATTTTTTTAACCGTTTTCCAAAAAAAGTGAACAAAAATATAAAAAAAGAAAAGCTTTAGGGCTTTATGTATGAAAACTGTCTTGGTGAGAGACTTTTTTTGTTGCCCATAGCAACCAATAATTTTTCAGAGAACTACATGAAATGAAAGGGAAGCTTTGATTGGTTGCTCTGGGCAACAAAGACAGTCTTACGACTAAGAAAGCAAAAAAGATCGACTTAATGGGCTCACCCGATAACATCTGTTTGTAATCCTCAGTCCCAGGCAAATGGCTGTTACTTGGCCACACAAGATTCCTTGGTTCATGACTGAAAAACCTGTAGTCATTTCAACAAATGCAGTTTCAGACCAGCGTTGTCATGATTGTGTCTGGCACGCTCCCTGCTTTTGGTTCTGGTCGCCGGCCACGGCTGGTACGACGTAAACCATGGTTTTTAACGTAATACCTTGTATTCTTACTCACTAGTGTGACCTGGTCCTTCTTTCCCTGTAGGTAACTGATTCCTGGCCAACGCCCGTGGCCAGGAATCCTCCAGCACTCTTTCAGTTAACCAGTTTTCCTCCTTAATTGACAGCCTTGTTTCCCTATCTAATTTTGTGTTTCTTCCACCAATCACCTCTGCTCTGTTTCCTCCCCTTCCCTATTTATAGCCACCACTTACTTCCCTCATTGCCTGCTATAGGTTATTCCCCTGTAGTTCGCCTTATGCTCTTCTGTGGTTTCTGTGCTCTCCTGACCTTTCGCTTTGGACCCCGGTTATCCTCTTTGTCTCACGTCTCTGTACCTCGCTGCCCGTACTGTTGCCTACTTTGGACCGCCGACTACGCTTATTGTTATGTGTCTGTTTGTCCTGTCTGTGTCGCACCTATATCAGTGCGGCTATCAGTCTTCCGGTTGGGGCCGGCCTATTAAGGAGTCGGGGTCCCCAAAAGGCAGGGACAGGGGCTGGGATCAGAGTCAGGGCCCACTTGTCTGTGTGTGTGTGTGTGTCCCTGACCGATCCCTGACAGGCGTACAAGTAAAACAGCTTCTTTATTCATATTCTCGACAAACAGGGGATATACAGTTGTGCTCAAACGTTTACATACCCCGGCAGAATTTTTGCTTTTTTGGCCTTTTTTTTTTTAGAGAAATGATGATAAAATAAAAAACTTTTTTCCTTTCATGGTAGTGGTTGGGTGAAGCCATTTATTGTCAAACTACTGTGCTTTCTCTTTTTAAATCATAATGACAACCAAAAACATTCAAATGACCCTGATCAAAAGGTAACATCCTCACCTGTGACCTGTTTGCTTGTAATCAGTGTGTATGCATAAAAGCTGAGTGAGTTTCTGGGATACTGACGGACTCTTGCATCTTTCATCCAGCCACTGACATTTCTGGATTGTGAGGGCAAGGGGGAAAGCAAAAGAATTGTCAAAAGATCTACGAGAAAAGGTAGTTTGTATAAAACAGGAAAGGGATATAAAAAGATATCGAAGGAATTGATAATGTCAGTCAGCAGTGTTCAAACTGTGATTAACAAATCAGGGGTTCTGCAAGAACCAAACCACGGTCAGGTAGACCAACAAAAATTTCAGCCACAACTGCCAGGAACATTGTTCGGGAAGCAAAGAAAAACCCACAAATAACATCAGCTGAAATCCAGGACTCTCTGAAAACAATAATGAGGCACTTGAAGAAAAATGGGTTGCATGATCGAGTCGCCAGAAGAAAGCTATTACTGCACAAATGCCACAAAGTCTTTCACCTACAATACACCAAACAGCACAGAGACAAGCCTCAAAGCTTTTGGCCACAAACTTTTTTGCCACAACCATAAACGTTACATTTGGACAGGTGTCAACAAGGCCTATGATGAAGGAAACACCATTCCTACTGTAAAGCATGGAGGTGGAGCGCCCATGTTTTAGGGATGTGTGAGCTACAAAGGCACAGGAAACTTGGTCAAAGTTGAAGGAAAGATGAATGCAGCACATTATCAGCAAATACTGGAGGCTAATTTGCACTCATCAGCCTGGAAGCTGCGCATGGGACGTAACTGGATGTTCCAACATGACAACAATCCAAAACACAAGGCCAAGTCTACCTGTCATTGGCTACAGCAGAACAAAGTGAAGGTTCTGGAGTGGCCATCTCAGTCTCCTGACCCCAATTTCTTTGAGCCACCGGGGAGATCTCCGTGCACAGTTCATTCAAGAAAACCCCCAGGAATTACAGGAACGGGGAGGCTTTTTCCAAGAAAAGGGGCAGCTTTACCATCTGAAAAATAAACCAGCCCTCCAAAACTCCCCAAAAAACTTAAGTGTCATTGATTTAGGGGGGAAATACACGGTTTTAAGAAGGGGGGTTTAATTAAACTTTTGATCAGGGTCTTTTGGGTTTTTTTTGGTTGTCTTTAAAGATTTAAAAAAAAAAAAACACAGTATTTGACAAAAATTGCTTACCCAACCCTAACCATGGGGGGAAAAAAGTTTTTATTCTAATTTTGAAATAAGGCCAAGAAAGAAAACATTCTCCCAGGGTAGTAAACTTTTGACACAAGTTACTGGTTAGGTAGGTAACCAATCTTTTGGGACAACTCTTAGTACTTTTTTCTCACGCTGCGGCCGTTCTAAAACTCAAGGCATGAGAAGGGGCCCGAATGAAAAGCCCCCGTTCCTTCTGCGGGGTCTTAAGGACATCAGAGAATACCGCGGCCGGCACCCTTTACCCGGCGGCCCAGGGATACAACAGGGCATATAGGCCAATACCAAAAGTCTGGCTCGGGCCCCCTTTCCCCTGGTCTGGCTGTTCTTCGCAGGTCATACATAGGGGGCATGTAGGCCAATACCACAAGTCTGGTCAGGCACCATCTTTACCCTGGTCGGGGCTGCTTTCGGTCATACATACGGGGCAGGTAGAGCCAAAACAAAGTTGGCTCAGGCACCCCCTTTTTTCCCGGTTTCTTTTTTTCTTCTGCGGAAAACATCGGGCAGTGAGAGCCAATACAAAAGTCTGGCCAGGCACCCACCTTTACCCTGGTCTGGCTGTTCTTTGCAGGTCAACTACAGAGCATGTAGTGCCAATATGCAAGTCGGCTCAGGCCCACTTTTAACCGGGTCTGGGCTGTTCTAATGTTTGCCCTGGTTTGGCATCAAATAAATATATTGTTTTACTTCTAAAATGTGGTGCGGGCCCCCCAATCTTTTGGGGCATTACAAAGGATTATCGCGCCAAAAATTTAAGTGTGCCTGTTCATACATTCTTTTTTCTCAACGTACACCAAAAAACTGGCGTGCCTCGTTCGAAAAATGTCGCCCTTGGTCCCTTTGAAAAACCAAAGGTTAAATTTACAGGATTTTTGGATCTTTTTTTCGCTGCTCAAGCATTTCCTCCAACTATAATCTATGTATCTGGGTCTGGCTATGATGGAGTATTAGCACAATCACAAAATACACCTTAATGATTCTATCTGGTAATATAATACAATACAGTCCGGGCCATGTAACAAATTTTGCTGAAGGGTTTATCAAGATTTTAGAAAAAACACCGACCCCCTTTTAATTAAGCAAACACATCATCCCCGTTTTACAATTAAATGGAATTGAAAAAAATTGTTTTTAAAAGTTAAAGGGTTGTTCATCAACTGTTTTAGAGATGCAGCTTATTAATTAGCACCTGTCATTCCTGGCAAGCTGCTTAATTAAATGAGCTCTGTGCATTCAGCCTTCTGCTAAATTAAAAACAATCTCCTTTTCCTGAGGTCCAGAGGAGCTTGAGAGCTAAAGTAAACAGTAGTAATTAGTGCTTTTGTTGAAAGACAGATAACACACAAGCTTCAACGCCCGCAGTTCTGTTCTGCAACCTGTGGATGACCTCACTCCCTATCAAAATAAGAAAAACAGAGAGAAAAGACAAAAAAACAGGCGTAACTGAGAAAAATGAAGCCCCAGAAAAGGGGAAAAATCATTTTTACTCCTCAACAAAAAAAATTAAAAAAAGCAATATATTTTTGGGAAAAATTCTTTATTTAATGTTCCCCCACATGTTGAAAGCAATCTTTGTAGGAGCAAACCCTTTTTAATTTAAAACCCTTTGCAGATAGTTTATTTTACTGTTACTGGGGGAAAAAAATAATGGGTAAAGCATTTTCAATTCATCAAAATACATCCAGGACACGAGAAAAGAAAACTTCAGTGTCACAGGAGTGTCTCTCCCTGTGAGGAGTCACAGGGAGAGAAGAGGGGTCTGGAATGGAGGAGGTAGCAGTAAACATGCTTTTTTAGAAGCCAGAAACTTAAGGGACCTGTTTTAATCATTTTTTCCCCTTTTTCTGGTAAAAAATTGCGCCAAAGTGAGGCTACGTTCAAAATGTGCCTAAGAATGTGCATCATTTTTCTAAGACTCGACACTTTGAATGGGGTCTCACATGAGGGGCTTCGGGTTGTGTCGCACCCACTCGTAATTTTGACATTTAAAATTTAAAGGGGTTCGGCAAGACTAGGCGCTTACGCCAACAGGAAAGACCTAGTTTAATGGGCTGGGGTCGAGGGAGCTAAATTTTATTTAAGAAAAAATGCAAATTTTTAATAAATGGGCTTGGTTTTTTTTTTAAAATTTAAAAATTCTTTTAAAAAATGAATAAAAAAATTTTTTTAAATTAAAATTTAATATAAAAATATAAAATTTCCCAAAAAATAAAAAATAATTTCCATAAAAAGTATTTCAAATGAATAGAACTAAAACTAATTTTCATTAAATAAACCATGTGTTTGTTTCAGATTTTACTACATTAAATTTGAAATTAATTTTTGTGCCCACCCTTTATTCTACGAAAGAGCAACACCCACGGGTCTTGGGGGCCTGTGGTCCCCAACAAGTCGTACCTCTTTCATTCACTGACTCTATTCTAATGACTTTCTTTTTTCCACCCTATCTATGCCTTTATACATGTTTGAACATTCAGCTATAATAAAAAAGCAGCTGCCACCTTGTAATCTTCCGGGGCTTACGTTCAGGGTGCCCCCCCTTAGTCCATTTAAAACTGCATACAATAAACGAACCGGGTCCGGGAAACTTACCACTTGGGATGGGTGAAAAAAAGCAGGGGGCAGACCGGCGTTATTAAAAAATCATTTCCTTCTTTTTTTTGCATCTTCTTAAAAGTATGACAAACATGAAAACAGAGCCCCCGCCTCGATCTAGAGGGAGTCAAGACCCGAGCTTCGGGTCACGTGACCCTTACTCAGGGCGTTTTCCCATGGTAAAATGACTCCCTTAAAAAGGGACCTTTCAAACGACGTAAATTCACAAACATTTAAAATACTTTTTTATCTTTAAACAAAAGTAAAACCACTTGACTCCTCTGAAAATTTTCTCATTATTAAATTCCCTAGGCAAACCTAATAATGAATTGTATGTCCTGTTTTATGTTTTTAACCCCTTGGGTTTGTTCTGGTATCCAGGGGGAAAACCCACCAGGCCCCCCTGCTAATAGTTTTTCGTGAAAATCTCCACCTCCTCTGCACGATGTACTTGCTTTACCAATACGAGAGCGTATTTAAACTCCGCCAAAATTCGGGAAAAGTTTGAATGCTGATGTTTTAATTGTTTTTTTTGACACCCGCATGGTCTCCTAATACGTTTTTAAGGGGGGGCCGTTTACATCCAACGAAATGTACCCTGCACCCTTCCAGCTTACCAAATAAATCACAAATTTAGTATTGAAATTTCACAAAGCTCTTTATAGAAAAAGACCTGTTATTTGGAAAAGATGTGAAGGGCAGCGGTTTTTATTCACAATTTTAACTTTTTTAAAATCCAAAGACCGCATTTGTGAAATCCTTGATGTTTAACCATGTTTGGCCAGGGCCCTTTTGAGTATCCATTAACTGGCAAAACCCTGGACCCTATGGTGGGGCCCTTTTTTGGGAATATACTGATGTTTTTTTTAACATTTGTTTATTGATTGATTTACAATAGTTTAAGGTAGATTGTTTTAACTATATTCATATTTGGTCAAATTGGGGGGACTAAATTAGTCGAAAATGTGATTGTATTCCTTTTTAAAAAAAATCCTGCTTAGTTTGCAAGTCATCGTGCAGAGCGGGTGGGATTTGCACAGAAAACTATTTGCCAGGGAGGGCCGGTGGATTTTTCCCCCGGATACCAGAACCCGAAAAGGGGTTAAAAATAAAAAAGGACATTCAATATCATTATTAGGGTATGCCCAGGGAACATTAATAATGGAAAAACTTTCAAGGGGCAATGGTTTTACTATTTGTTTAAAGTAAAAAGTATTTTAAAAGTTTGTGAATTTCGTCTTGTTTGAAAGTCCCTTTTAAGGGGTCATTTACCATAGAAACACCATGGTTTAAAGGGGCACGGCCCGAAACGCGTCGGCGTCTTGCTCCTCTTGTCAGAGGGGGGTTCCCCCGTTTCCTGGTCAATTTTAAGAGATCAATAAAAAACAAAGATTTTTTAACCCCGTCTGCACCTGTTATGTGTTCATCCCCCTTACCCAATGGATAAATCTTGGAGCCGGTTCATCGTTCTTGTAGCGTTTGACAATTTCTTTTGCGCCTAAGTTCCATAATTCACCAAGCACACAAGCGAGGTGTGAAACTTAGAAAGTCATTTTAAAGGCACAAAAACCCCTTTCATCATTTACCGCATTAAACACTGAAAAAAGATGAGAAAAATTTCCTTTAATCCCCTTTCCATACATGTCTCCCTAATATGTTCATTCGAGAATGACTTTTTTTAAATTGGCTACTACTCAGTTATAAGAAAAAAGAGAAATAAGAAAATGTATTGTGAAAAAGCCCTTTACGTTTAAGGGGTTGCCTCACCATGCCGTTTCACAGCCAGCTTCAGGTTCCAACTTCCTGTTCAGGTTGTGGGTGGTTCTGTAGAAGTGATTGGCATATCAGCTCTGCTATTTATAGATGTGTCTGTTAACATTTTAAAAAATAACCCTCCAGGGGTGTCAAACTGCCGGCCCTCCAGCTGTTGGGAAACTACAACTCCCATCATGCCCACTGTTATAGATTATACAAATGCATGATGGGAGTTGTAGTTTCCCAACAGCTGGAGGGCCGGCAGTTTGACACCTGTGCCTTAGAACATCAGATTAACACAATATATATCCTAAGTGTCAATTGAATTCTTGAACCTTAAGCTGACTTTACAGGATAATAGAGTTATAACTGTCCTAGATCAGAAAATAACTGCCACCGGTTCTCTTTTATATTTCTCTAGGGTTTAACCTTAATTACACCAAGAATGAAATACCTACAGGCCAATTTCTACGTCTATGATGTTTATGCACAAAGGATAGATCCTACAAAGAGACTTGGAATGAGGTGTTATCCACAAAGGGTCCAAAAAATGGTAGGCTGTGCACATCCAAAATATATTTTGAAAAACGTAAGCATAGGTGCACACTGGTAAGGCAATAGCATACATCCAATACAAATATCAGTGGCACACTAAAAAATAAGTAAAACATCAAGGTATATAGGAATTTTTGAAAATGCATTACTGCTAAGGAAATATATGAAAACCTGGGATTCTTAGTTTACAGTTTTTGATCAAAAATAGGTTAAGCTCACCACCCAAAAGCGACAAGGGGATCCCAGCACAGGTGAGTCCCTAACACTAACAGGTTAACTCTCTAGGAGTCCATTCAGACTACAACATCTCAGGGAGTGATAGGAACTTGCTACTGAATTACCCTGCACTAGTTTAAAAGAGGTAGGGGAGTGCAGCAAGCCAATGAGGCTGCCATTTCTCAAATAGACTACAAAAAATGGTAGGCTGTGCACATCCAAAATATATTTTGAAAAACGTAAGCATAGGTGCACACTGGTAAGGCAATAGCATACATCCAATACAAATATCAGTGGCATACTAAAAACTAAGTAAAACATCAAGGTATATAGGAATTTTTGAAAATGCATTACTGCTAAGGAAATATATGAAAACCTGGGATTCTTAGTTTACAGTTTTTGATCAAAAATTGTTTAAGCTCACCTCCCAAAAACGTCAAGGGGATCCCAGCACAGGTGAGTCCACAAAGGGTGATCTCTAAGGCTTTTTAACTAGCAAAAAACAGGCGACAGTCAAGTTTTATGACCAAGGAGGAAAATGCCTGAAATACAGATCAGATTGATTTCAACATTAAACAGCCAATGGAAAGATCTACAGTCGATTATTAACACATAATGGAATTTATTACAAATGGATAGTTATATAGCAAGTTATATCTCAGAAAAATCTTGCTTTACCACCCAATGAGCCCAGAGCCTACAAGACAAACTAGTGAGAAGCCATTATTTTTTTTTTTAAATTCCGAGAGGAAGTTTATTGAAGTAGAAAATGCAAAACAAAGCCTATAAAGCAAAGACCATGCAATACAAAGTATAGGAAAAACCCTACAAAGGATGTAAGAAACAATTACATAGCAGTAAATCACAATGTACTTGAGCTGTCCATAAGACAGCTCAGCACTATCAGTACCAAAAATAAGGCATACAAGTTGCAAATGTAAAAGATTAGACTCTGCATAATAAGTGCGCGCACCTCAAATAAACTCCTGCTAAAAAAGCAATTGAAGCCTAAAGTAGCTAACAAACAAACAATAGAGACACGGAAAGGGGGGGACTGACAACAGACAACAAATAAGGGGAAAGGCTAGTAAAACAGCACGTAGAATACACACAGGTCACAGCCTTGTCCAAAATACGCCAGCAACCGATTCCAGCACCTAAGGGTGGCCTTCCAGCCATGAGAAAGAATCCAGGCAGACTCCCATCCAACGCGAAGGGCACCCGCCCGTCCCAAGGGTCCCGCCCCTAGGATAGCAGATAATAGGCGGAAGACTTGAACGTGAACCAATAAAACCACATTTTCTTAAAACAAAGTAGTTGAGCAGGGGAGTGGGCCACCAATTCCTCCATTCGACATATAATATTGATTTCATTATACCAATCTTCAATAGGAGGAATAGAAGATTTCCACCTCTTAGGTATCACCGTTTTGGCGGCCTGAATCAAGTGTCTAAGAATAGATTTTTTATATTAAGAAACTGGGAAATCAAACATAAAGAGCAGAAAGGCCTCTGGAGAGTCAGGAACCGAGACATCAGTGATTAATGTGATAATTCTCAGGACAGACGTCCAATAACTTCGAATTAACGGGCAATCCCTCCAGAGTGAGAAGCCATTTTAAATAATCTGTTATTTGTCTATCTCTTTTCCATGTGGGTATTGTAGCGTGTCTCAATACATTATCGATACATAAGTTGTACCATTCTACCAATATTATTTATACATTGATTTGTTCTTGTCCCAAAGTTTATATCTGACAGATTACACAGCAGCTAAGAAAAAGAATATAACCGCATCTGTCAGCCAGTTCATTGGCCTCTAGGGATGCTTCCTGAGTGAAGATGCTAACTTCTGTGGTCTCCCACTTTTGGAAATACCATAAAGGTAACAAAGCTTTCTGGGTTGTGGGGTTGGACATTATCACACAGGACATCCGAGCTAGTGACATCACATCACATTTATTGAGAGCAGAAACCCATTGGATTTTTTTATTAAATCCAAATGGATCAGCAAGTTGTGCAAAAAGTACTTAAACATTGAACAGTTGGACATGTGCATTCTAAAGTTAGGAGATTCTCTCATTTAGTTCATTGAAAAAAATGTTCAAGAAATGTTATGTTCATCCTGAAATTTACACCCACAACCAACTATGCTGCTCCAAAAAATAAAGGGAACACTAAAAATCATAGAAAAGTTAAAATAATATTTAGTGTCCAGAAAAGTTGGGTAATGCCCCATCCTCCACAAGTGGGTCAGCTGTTCAACAATATAAAATAACTGGGTATCACTTGTGGGGGATGGTGCATCACCCAGCCTTTCAGGATGCTGGACAGGCTCTCTGGCCTATGTATGTGTGTAATGTTTCTGTTTATTTTCAGGTTTCCATTTTGGACTACTTCCGATTTGGTGGACTACGTTGGATCAGCATTGGATCTATTATTTTAATAAAATGGTAAAAGAGGGTTAATGTCAGGTAGTGTTTATTAAAATACAATTTTGTGTTAAACTCTTGTTTTTTTTCCATTTTGTTCCAATGTTAGTAATGGAGGCGTCTGACAGATGCCTTTCCATTAGTATTTTTGGGGCTTGGTGTCTGACAGCGGTGGTTTTTGTCACTATTAGCCCAGGACTCAATGCACCAAGGGTACAGGGAATATGGTCAATATATGGGGGTAATAGTGATCCTTGAATACTGATCATTATTCAATAACAGTAGAGGGGTATTATTCTGTCACTATTCAGTAGTCATTTGTGGTCGTGTTCTGGCAGTATAATCAGGTAGTAGTGTTATTGGTAATGTTGGTCTTGGTGTAGTGGGATTTGTTTGGTAGCAGTACAATGGTGATATCTATGGTGAGGCATTGGCTCCTTGTATTGTCTAGTAACTGCATGACTATTATTAACAGTACTGTAAATGTTTGTGGTCGGAGGAGGGGCTGGCAGGGTAGAGGGTATTTTAAGAGTTTGCTATGGGACCCATGCTTCTCTATTTATACCCCTGATTGATGGCATATCGCTAGGATAAGTGCGGGTCCCACCTCTGTGGTGCGGCTCACCTGTACTTAGAATTCCCATTGATTTCAATGGTTCCGACCATCTCTCTTTCCAGAAAGGAGAGGTTTTGGTGCTCGTTCTAGAGATAGGAGCGGATTCCAGAGATTGAAACCACGCCTATCTGACATTAGTGGCTTATCCTATTAAAGGCCATCAATGTCTAAAGGGGGACTAACATTTTAATATTTATGCCAACCAAATTTTTTTGATTTGCCTTCTTTTTTGGGATAATTGGCACTCCAGTTACATTTGTGGTGGTGCATATCTATTCATTTTAACATCAGAATCCATACCACAGGATAATTTTCATGTGAATAATGTCATGCCGAAATTCTGTTGAGTATTATTATTTATGACCTTATAGACGTCTTACACAGGAGAACTACACTATTTGCACATGATACAATGCTCTGTAAAATAATTAACACAGAGGAGCATAATATAATATTACAGACACATTTAGAGTATCTGGAGGCTTCGTCGGAGAAATGACAAAATAAATTTAACGTGGATAAAGATCATGCACTTTGGCCAAGGAAACAAAAAATACAAGTATGTACTAAATAGTAATATATTTGTCTACCAAATAAAAATACTAGTGAATATATGTGGACAGAAGTCTCATATTTAGAGTCCAATGCCAGGCTGCCGCTGCCAAAGCAAATAAAATCATGGTACACCACAGTAGGGTCATAGGCTGGACTTGATTGACAGTTTTGTATCCAACCTTATCTACTAAGCTATGATGACACGGTAACATGCACATCTATGTAAAAGAAATTGAGATAATAAAAGTCAGTGACCATGACAAATAGCCTTAACCAATGCAATAACCTGTTCAAGCAACATGGTAACGATCATCTGTGACTGATCTATTCTTTTAGCATTTTTGTATTTTTTTTTTATCTGGTGTCTTTTCTCTAGTGATTTCAGCAGATAAGCACTTCAAACAAAGGGGTAATCTTGGAGTTTTCATGTGATCTATTTATTTTTGGCTGTACTTACACAATCCATTTTTTTAACAGTTTTCCAAAAAACATGTGGACAAAAATATAAAAAACAGCATATAAAATTAAGGTTTTAGGGCCTCATGTATGAAAACTGTCTAGGTCTAAGACTTTCTTTGTTGATCATAGCAACCAATCAGAGGTCATAGCAACCAATCAGAGTTCCCCTATCATTTTTAGGGCACTATATGAAATGAAAGAGGAGCTCTGACAGGTTGCTATGGGCAAGAAATGTAACGTGCCATGGTCGCAGAGGAGAGGATGGGAAGTGGTAGTTTAGTGTCATGGTGGCTAGACACCCAGTCCTCTCTTCTTCTCCTTGACACAGTTACAGTGAATAGGGGGTCTGCTTGTATAGGAGTAGATGGTATTCCTCCAGTGATCCCCCGGGACCCTCTCTGTAAATACGCTTACCTGTCCAGATGGTGGTTGAGGTGTCCTTGATGTTGTCAGCTGAATAATAGACAGAAGGCAAGGTGGTGTAATGCAAACAGTTCTTTACACCAGGCTAGATGTTACATCCAAAGGTTTTCCTTCCTTAAAAAACCCACCTACTCAACATACACAATTTGTGCCTTATTAAACCGCATCTTGCATTTTCATTAAGAAACAGGAAACCATGGGAGACATGTATGATCGGGAGTTGCGCCTGTTTTCTGGCGAAAACGCCGCCTCACCGATCCGAATCCCCTGTCGGACGCAGGGATGCGATGTTAGGCGCAACCTTCGCCACTTTCAGATGCACCTAACATGAAGGGGCGTGAAATGGGCGCGGTGTGGGCATTCTGGGGCGGGAGGCACCACATTCGAATCCTCCGAGGCATGCATGATCGCGGGTCGGCAAAGTGAGGCACATTGCAGCGCTCGACAGCTCCGACAGGCGGACCTAGTTTAATGTGGTCTATCTGAGCGGAGAAGTCGAAGTGAAGCGAGTACATAATGGAATGGGGCAAAAAGTGCTCTAGGTCGACTGTGACGCCAGTACAAGAATAAAAATGAGTTGTCTATAAAATTATTTCATTAATAAAGATAAATATCAAAGTTGTCTAAAAATTATTAAATGTATTGAAAAAGTGGATCATTTAAAATTAGAGGAAAAATATATAAGACCGCAAAAGAAATAAATCTCAGCTCTCAGCTCCGTGAGGCATGGAGTATGATTCCAAAAATCGTTTTTATTAGGTGTAAAACATTATCAGAAAAAGAGCTAAAACCTTCTAAAAACATACTTCAATCAAATCCCTAACAACGCGTTTGTCGCCGTCACCAGCGCAACATCAGGAATTGGGATATAGAAAATTGCCGGGAAAGACAGTAATTCAAATTCTGTAAGCTCTTCTCATTGGTTGGCAGAAACCAACCAATCAGAATAGTAACGACAGGAACCCATTATAAGCTTTTGAGTAGTGTGGGCCAATCAAATGCAAAGGCAGGACAGTTCAAAATACAGTAAAAAAAAGGCAGAAAAGAGCTGATTGGTTGAGCTAGCGGGCTTGGCTACCCGGCCAATCAGAGCGCGAGCCATTTTCCAAATTTTAAAATTTGAGAGTGGGGGCACTGAAACTCAGGCCGTGGGCTGGGTATTATAAATAAATCGTTTTTTATTTAAATTAAAACATTCTCGAAAAAAAAACTAAAACCTTCTTTTAAAAATACATAA
>JAODAL010032130.1:0-47411 GCA_025379985.1 Phyllomedusa bahiana | reverse complement strand
GGCTTCTGCCACCTTGCTGTTGCGCCGTGCTGCCGTACGGTGCTTGGCCTAGATGCTGTACTTTTCTCGGCGTTGTTCCCCCGGGACTTTGAAGAACTTTTGAAGCAGACCAAAGATGTCCCCAGTTGATCAATCAGAAAGGTTTCCCCATTTCCGCTTTTTACTCTTTTTTTGGGTGGGGGGAAAAGGAAAAAGTGCTGATTTTTTGTTTTGTCCCGGGGGATTCAGGGGGGGTGGCCACCCAGAAAAACTGTTTTTTCTTTTGTTGGCCCTTAATGCAAAGGAAATCATGTTGGAGGAAAGGGAGACCCAAAAGCACTCATGTGAGGTTGGAGCCTTGATTTCCCCAAGCCCTTTTTTGGGGGGATAGAAAAACTATCTTCCTATCTGCCTAAAATTTCACGCCAACCTCTTTCCAAGGGCAGGGGACGTGGGTTTTTGTTGGGAAATTACCCCCCTCCTCCCCCCTCCTCCGTTTCCCTCCGGAAAAGCTTCAACAACCCTAAACTTCCCCTTTTAGTGAGGCCCCCCCTTAAGAGAGCGAGGTGCCGCCTTGCACTAGCTCTGGCCCCTAAAACCACTCCCTAATAAAAGCCCTAATAAAATTGGGGAAAACTGTCGGGCCTTGTGGATTTGACGGAGAAAAAGGGCCTCCGGGTTTTCTGCTTCTGTGCCTTTCCTCCTCCGTCGTGGGGGGCCCTGATTTTTCGAGGGGTAACGATGTTTCCAGAACTAAATCCCACAATGCTCATGTGAAAAAGGGCATCGCCCGGGCAACGAAACCAACGCACCCAGGGGGGAAAAAGCGGGGGGGGAACGGGGGAAGTGCAAACTAGACCTCGAGCCTTCTTCAGCGGGCAGTCCAGCCCGGGTAGCTCTTAAAAATTTTCTGGACGAAAGGTTCATGACATGTGAAGGAAGGGTGTGCTCCAGCCCAATTTTTGGGGGCCCTTTCCCCTTTTCGGCCCCCCACCTTCCCGGCAAATTTTTCCCCCCCCGGGGGGGGGTTTTAAAAAAAACCCTTTTTTTTTCCCTTTTTTTAAAAAATTTTTTTTTTCCCCCCCAAAAAACCCTTGGGGGAAAACCCCCCCCCCCCCCTTTTTCCCCAAAATTTTTTTTTAAAAAAAAACCCCAAATTAAAAACCCCAAAACCCCCCCTTTTTTTAAAAAAATTTTTTTTTTTTTTTTTTTTTTCCCCAAAAAAAAAACCCTTTTAAAATTTTTAAAACCCCCCCCCCAAATTTTCCCCCCCAAAAAAAAATTTTTTTTTTTAAAAAAAAAACCCCCCCCCCCCCCTCTTTTCCCCAAAAGGGGTTTTTTTTGGGCCCCTTTTTTTTTTTTAAAAAAGGGGGTTTTTTTTTTTTTTTTTTTTTTTTCTTCCCCAAAAAAGGGGAAAAAATTTTTTAAAAAAGGGGGTTTTGGGGGGGGGGGGGTTTTTTTTTTGGGTTTTTTTCCCGGGCCCCCCCCGGGTTTTTTGGGGGGGGGGGGATTTTTTAAAAAAAAAATTTTTTTTGGGGTTTTTTTTGGGGGAAGAAAAAGGGGGGGGGGGGGGGGGGGTTGGGCCCCCTTGGGGGGTTTTTGGCCCGGGGTTTCCCCCCCCTTTTTTTTTTTTTAAAAAAGGGGGGGGGAAAAACCCCTTTTGGGGGGGTTTTCCCCCCTTTGGGGTTTTGGGGGGGTTTTTTCCAAAAAATTTTTTTGGGGCCCTTTTTGGGTTTTTTTTCCCCCCGGGGGGGGGGGGCCCCTTGGGAAATTTCCCCCCCCCGGCCCCCCCCCCGGGGGGGGGGGGGGGCCCCCAACCCCCCCCGGGGAAAATTTGGGGGGGGAAAAAAAAAGGGGGCCCCGGGGGTTTTTTTTTTTTTTTCCTTTTGGGGGGTTTCCCCCTTTTTTACCCCGGGCCCCAAGGGGGGGGGGGTTTTTTGGGGGGGGCCCCCTTTTTCCCAAAGGCCTTTTTTTCCCCCCCCCTATCCTTTTGGAAAATGGGTTTAAAAAAAAACCCCCCCCCCGGGGGGGATTTCCCTTTTCCCCCCGGTTTCATTGGGGGGGCGAAAAATTTCCCTTTTTTTAAATTTTGGGGCCCAAAAACCCCTTTTTTGGGGTTTTCCCAAAAAAATTTTAATTTTGGGGGGGGTTACAGGGGGGGGGGGGAATTTTGGGGGGGAATTTGGGGGGGGGGAAAAAAAAGGGGGGAAATTTTTTCCCCCCGGGGTTCCCCCTTTTTTTTTTTTCCCCCCCCGGGGAACCCCAAAAAAAAGGGGAAAAAAAATTTTTGGAAAAATTTTTTTTCCCCAAAAACCCTTTTTCCCCCCCCAAAAAAAAAATTTTTTTTTTAAAAAAAATTTTTTTCCCCGGGGGGGAAAAAAAAAAAAAAATTTTTTTTTTGTTTAAAAAGGGCATGCGGCCGGGGGAAAGGAGGGGTTGGGTTGAGTGGGTGGGAATAATATCAGCGGCCCTTCCCGGGGGGGCGAGGTTCCCCCTTTTTGGGGGCGGGGCCCGGTATTGACATTTCCCCCATCGTTTTTCCCTTTCCTTGTCCATGATGATGGTCCCCGCAAATTCTGGGGAAAAGACCGGGAAAGGGGACCCGCAAATGTCGTCTTCATCTTTCTCAAAAAAGGTTGATTTGGTGTCCTGACTTTCTGCATCCGAAGCTGGGGCTCCCAAGAAAGGGGGCATCCCAAGGGCGTTGCCGACCGCGGGATTTTTCCCGTTTTGGACCGGTTTCCCCTTCCCCTCCTCTAAATGGAAAATCAGAAACCCGGGGGCGTCAGAGCAGAAAAAAATCATCCCCCTTGTTCTTTTAAAAATCCCTTTTCTGCCCCCAAAACCCGCTTTTGTATCAAAGAGGTTTTTTCGGACAATGGATTACCCACAGGGGGTGGGGACAGGTTGACTTTTGGGCTGCTTCATGGGGGACTGATGCTGTTTGAGGCTTTTTGGGGCCGGGGATGGGAGGACGAGGGGGTAAGATTTGCTGGGGCCCCGGTTGCTTTAAACCCACTAAAGGGAAACAGATTGGCAAACCTTTTGTTCGTTATTTTGATTCACGGGGGCCCCTGCCCCAGCGAGGCGGGCCCTGAGGGTTGCAATACGACCCGTTGGAGGGATGTTTTCGCCGCACGGGAAAAGGGGGCCCTTCTCTCGTCCCTCTACCCCCATTTTTGCAAAACCCCCTCTTTGGGCTCGCTTACCCCCATGAAATTTCGCCCCCAGGGTTAAAGGAAATATAAAAATTTGAAAAAGGAAGGGAATAGTTTTGGAAAGCTTTTTTTAAAAAGGGACGGAAAATTTCAAGCTATTCTCAAATCCCTCTAATCAAAAAAAAAAATTTGCTGGATTAAAATTTTAACGCAAGGTGTCAAATAAACCAAATTGGACTGGGAAAAAGTAAAAAAACACGTTTTCTGTTATGTTTTCTTTATAAAATGGTATTTTTGGCACCTTTAAATTTCCCCTGGGGTTGATTTTAAAAGAATTGCTTTTTTTAAGTTTTCCGGGGAGGCTGGGTCAAGAAAAAAAGCTGGGTGCCCCAAAGTCAAAAAAAAAAAACATATCTTTTAAAGTTTTGTATAATACCGGTTTTTTTTTGCCCCTTTTTTAAATTTTCACCTGGGGTTGGATATAAATTGCTGTTTTAAGTTTTTACGGGGGATGCTGGTAAATTGAAAAAAGTGGGTGCCCCCAAAAGTCAAAAAACAGTATCTGTTAGGGTTTTGTTTTTGGATACAGGGGAAATTTTTGGCAACAAAAAACTGTGCTGACTACAAGATTGCTGGTTTGAAATTTTAACGGGAAAGGGGTGGATATTAAACAGGGGGAAGGGGGGAAAAATTTGAAAAAGGGAACACCTATCGGGAAATGTATACTAAAAAAATCATGGAGTTTTGCACCTAACAAGAGCCCTTTGCAGTTACTAAAAATTGATGTGAAACCAAATTAAAATTTCGGGGCTGCCCAATACCCAAAGGAAATATTTCAATAGAAAATGCTAATAAAAAAAGATATTGCATTTGCAATGCCCTACAAAAGGGTTTGGTAAACCCTTTTTTCCAGGTTTTTTATAGATAGAGTTGTCTGTTTTTCCCCCCGCGGCCCCCCCCCCCCCCCTGCTTCCCTGACTTTCCGCGGTAAAATTCTGTTTTTAAAATTCCTAGCAAAATCCCAAAAAAATCTTCAAATCTCAAACAAAACAAAATTTGGGAAAGGATACGCAAATAGTGAGGTTTTTTCGTGCGGGAAATAGACTAATTTCGTGAGTGTTTGCCCAAGGCAGAGGGGCCCAGGCCTTTTTCCTATGAGACGTGGAGCCCCAAAGGGGCTTAACAGAAAACGTGTTTTATGTAATACAAAGGGTTTTGTGTTTTTTCCCAAAACCAATCGAAAACCTTACCCCATCCCATTTATGACGTGCACACACATCTCCCCTGTTATTTTTTGTAATTGTTTGCTGGCCCCCAAAAAATTTACGGAAGGCGAAAATGGGCGATTTTAATTTAAGATGATGCACAGATTTTAAATTTAAATTTAAACCCACTTTGATTAAAAAATTTGGGATCCCAAAAAAACCCCTTCCCGGGTTTTAAATTTGCGAAAAAAATCGCTCAAACCCCCTCTTGTGACTTGCCCATGAGGGTTTCAAAGGGGAATTTTTTTTAAAATTTTTTGCCCCATTTGTGAAGCATTGCCTGCATTGTACTTAAAGGGTAATTATAACCCCACCCCAATAAAAAAAATATCCCTTTCCCTTTGGGCCCTTTCTTCTGCAAATTTTTTTTTAAAGAACGTCCCAAATTTTGTAAAAAAGCAGGAGGGTTTTGAGGGGAAAGGAGCTTTTTCCTAGGTTTTTGATGTACCAAAATGTTGGCCAGTCGTTACTTAAAGGGGATTTTCCCGAGAAAAAGATTTTTACTCTAAGGTTTTAGTCCAGGCAAAAAATGTCAAACAAAATCACGCTGAGTTGAAGTTGCAGGGGGGAGGGGTGGGGGCAGTGAGGAGTGAGGAACCCAAAGGGGAGGTCTAAAAAATTAAAAGTGAAATAAAAAAACCCATTACAGCATTGGATTCTAAATACAGCAGGGGCACCGGCTCATACACTGCATGTTAGGGGGGGCCCTTTTTGCTAAGAGGGGTTATGTAAACAATTCCCTGGAGTGAAAGAGAAAGAGGGCACCAGGGAGGACAGAGCTGGATAAGGGATCCCGTGACATGTTCACTGAAATAAAAAAACTATAAATTGTTTGGCTTTGTGTACAAAAAAACAAAGCTTTTCTTTTTTAAAACAGTTGGGAAAATTCTTCATGTTCTCTTTTCAAACGATTTTTTAAAAACAGGGGTTAATCACTTACCAAAATGGGTTTTTTTGTATACAAAAGAAAACAAATTTCTAAACCCGGTTTCCTTTTAAAAAAAATTTTTGCGCTCAGTTTTTCATCAGATAAGAAGCTCTCTCTGCGCAACCCCTCCCCGCTCTTGTCAGGCCGTTTCTTAAAAGCGCTTTGAAGGGAACCAAGGGCATGTAAGGAAGGCTGTAGCTCTCTCAGACTGCAATTTTTGTAATCACATATATTTAGAAAAGTGATTAAAAAACCATTTTGGAGGATCCCACGTCAACATTACATCGTGGCAAAACCCCTTTAAACTCTCTTAGGGTGATGTCAGCTAACAGATGAGTGCAGCTGTTAATTGTTGAAGTCCTGACTGCACAAGCTTGTCAATACATAAACCAAGTTGGCACATCTATGAGTTAGCTGTCTACTGTTGTTCTAAAATTAATGGACATCTTTACATTTCTTGTTTTTCAGATTTAAAGCAGCTGAATATGCCAGGTGAATATGCTGCTATATGTACAGTTTTATATATTTCTATACTCCTAGTAGCTAAAATAGCACAACATTTTTGTCCTGTTTGGCTAAAAGAAGTCCTGAAAATTACAGCAGCCTTTTAATCTTTGCCCCAGTCTCAGATTGTCCCACAAGAAAGTAGGGCAAATCCACAATGGACCTCTTGGTATGGTGGGTCCCTGGACATGGCAGTCCTTGGGCCACTTTTCAGAGAGAAAAGCAGAGAAAAGAGGCGCAGTAAGTGCAGTCAAGTACATTAACTGTAGGGTGGGCCCCAAGAACAGACTCAACTGGTGGGACTCAGTCCAACATTACACAGCCCTGGTTGGTATGGGATGCAGGGGAATGCAGGGAGTGCTCCCGTCAAGAATACAGTAGACCCATAACTATGAGTATATTCTGTCAGGGCTCTGATTAGCCAACCACCACCAACAGGTAAAGAACTCTAACTATAAAGTTCTGTCAAATAGCTGGCTCATCAGCCTTAAGTGACGGATTACCATAAGCTCTTGTTTCTTCTGTGAAACCTGAATAATCACCCTTTTCCCAACTCCTGTCTGTCAGTTTAGATCTAACATGTAGATTAAATTAATATTGCTCCTTGTCTAATTCTTTTAACAATATAGTGTTATTTTGTGTCCTTACTGTGGTTGATGATCAGTAGGCAGTTTTGCTCATAAGAACAATGAGTTGCTGAGGTACACATTTTATGAGAAAATCCTATAGTTTTTTGGTAGGTGAAGGCTGTAATATGTGAAGCATTTGTTGACTTTTGTCTTGTATCTTTTGGCTTAGTGAAATATCTTCGGAGCTTAAACAATGATATTACTTGTTCCTCAGTTTTCTCTAAATCCAGCAAATATACTTGGCAATGTGAGGATGTATTCCGTAACAAATAATATTTTACATCTTTGTACTTGGTATAAAATAAGATGAATTGTGCAGCCATTGACAAAACCTTTCCACAACCTTATTTTGTATCAATAAGGTCATTTCTCATTCTAAATCAATCCTTAAGGAGGTGTTTCCATCTCAGACATTTATGACATATCGATAAGTGTGGTTCCTATTTCATTAAAAGATGGGATTTCTGGAATGGTCTGTTACTTTCTTGTAGCATGCGTGCCTCTATCGAGACCTATGGAATGTCAACCACTGCAGAAGATTCCTCTAAAGTCTGTCGGGACGTAGACAATTATGTATTAAGCTATATTCACACGGTGTAATTGTGGGGATGTATTTCGCCCGCAATTACGCTGTGTGCTCGGGAACGGGGACGGGGGGCCGGCAGCCCAACAGCCCCATAGGCGTTCATTATTCACTTATTACGTCACTTCTCTCCCCGCTCGGCATATTGTCCGAGCAGGGAGAGGAGACATAATCCATAGGCACCAAGGCAAAGCATCATGAGATGCTGACATAATATCAGTTGGTGCATTGAGGCCAAGTCCTCACTGGCTCTGGCAGAAAAGCTGATTGATGAGGCATCACCCAGTTTTTTTGGAAGCTGTATAGGCTAAGGGATATCCAGGGAAGCTGGGTGATGCCTCATCAGCTTTTCTACACAGTTGTGAAGAGGGTGTGGCCTTTGTGTAAATAGGGTGTGTCATATAAAACATGGGTCTGGTTTATACAAATAGATTTGGGGGATTCACATAACATGTTACAACTCAAAATCTCAAGGAGATTGCATTCGGGCCCCTCTGTACACAAGGGTCTGAAGTTTCTGGGACTTTCGATTCTCTGTTTACTGCTAGTTTCCAACTCTGAACTTGTTCTTCTTCACTCTGCCTTATGTCTGGTTTTTGAAGACTCTCTTTGCAACAGACCTCCACCATCACAGTTTCTATTTTTCTGCCTTCTCTTTACTTGCAGACATGCCTCATGACATTGCTTTTGGGCTGCCCTACCTCCCTATTAAATCCAAATTGGGGAAGGGCAGTCTTCCACCATTTCTACCTTCTGTCATCCAGAACATGCTATAACTATTTCCTCAGTTGTGAATTGTCCATGATAGTTTTAGTGTATATACTGAATTTTCTTCCTGCCCTCACAAATATTAATGAAAAAAGTCCTTGTTTTTCTACATTTTTTCTCTCTACAGTATATTGACAAATGTTCTAGTTATTTTGTTCCTTGACCTTTCCAAACACGCTCTGGATTTTTTTTAGTTCAGAGAAAAGAAAAGATCATTCAACATGTACTACTATGATAATATACTGTATGTACATGAATCATACTTTTTTATTTTGTAAGTAAATGGCTATGTGACAAAGATATTTAAGAGAACTTTTTGACTCAACATAACATGGTAAGAAAATAATGTTTTTAAAAATGGATTCTATTAAGCATGTTATATTTCCCTGCATTGTTGGACAAACATAATAACAACTTGATGAAGTGTGATATATACACTTCCAATAAAAATGGAGCATTGTGCCTTTTCTGCACAACCTCTAAAGGTTATTAACATTGGGCCACATGTATGTAAAACTTTCTTTGTTGACCGTAGCAACCAATCAGAGCCCCCTTTTCATTATTTCAGAGCACTATATGAAATGAAAGGGGAGCTCTGATTGGTTGCTATGGGCAACAAATAAAGTCTTACACCTAGATCATTTTCATACATGTGGCCCATAGTTTGTAAGGCCGAAAAAAGACAAGCGTCCATCAAGTTCAGCCTATTGTGCTAGAGAGATGATCGAGAGGAAAGAATAAAAATCCCCCTAGAGGGAGAAGCCAATTGTCTTCATTTTAGGGACAAAAAATTCCTTCCCGACTTCAATCTGGCAATCAGAATAAATCCCTGGATCAACGACCCTTTTCCAGAATCCTAGTCACTATAATTTGTTATATTATTACACTCTAGAAATGCATTCAGACCCTTTTTGAACTCTGTTAGTAAATTTCCCATTACAAGTTCCTCTGGGACAGAGTTCCACAGTCTCACTGCTCTAACAGTAAAGAATTCCTTTCCATGTTTATGTAGAAACATTCTTTCCTCATGGCATTCTTGGTACAGTCCTGGATATAAACAGATCTTGAGAGAGATCTCTATATTGACCTTATATCTTTTCTCTAAGCTAAATAACCCTAATCGTTCTGGATATTTTAGTTCACCCAGCCCTTTTATTATTTTTTTTGTTGCCCGCCTTTGAACCTGTTCAAGCTCTACAATGTCTTTACTGTTAACTGGTGCCCAAAACTGTACACAATATCCCATGTGTGATCTGACCAGTGACTTGTATAATGGAAAAATAATTTTTTCATCATGTGCATCTATGCCCCATTTAATACATCCCATGATATTTTTTTTTTACTTTGCAGCTGCTGCCTGACACTGGCTGCTACAATTAAGTTTATTGTCCACTAGGATTCCCAAGTTCTTCTCTATGTCCTTTTTTCCAGTGTTTTTCCATTTATCAAGTAATCATGAAATGGATTTTCCCTTCCCATGTGCATAACCTTGCATTTATCTTTGTTAAACCTCATCTGTCACTTCTCTGCCCAGGCCTCCAACTTATCCAGATCCCTTTATAATAAAAAATTGTCTTCTATTGTGTTGATTACTTTACAGAGATTAGTATCATCTGCAAATTTTGATATTCTACTGTGCAATCCATGTTTAAGATTGTTAATTAATATATAAAAAGAAATAGGGCTCAGTACTGACCCCTGTGGTACCCAACTAGCAACAGGGATCCATTCCAAGTATGTACCATTAATCATCACCATTTGTTTTCTATCACTGAGCCAGTTACTTACACACTTGCAGACATTTTCCCCCAATCCAAACATTCTCATTTTACTTACCAACCTTTTATGTGGCACAGTATCATATTCCTTAGACAAATCTAGATATATGACATCCAATACCTCACCTTGATCCAGTCTAGAACTAATCTCCTCATAAAAGCTGATGAGATTAGTTTGACAGGACCGATCCTTCATAAAACCATGCTGAAATGGAGTTATACATTTATTTTCACTTAAGTATAGGATCTCTTAGAAAACCTTCAAACATTTTACCTACAACAGAGGTTAAACTTACCGGTCTATAGTTTCCAGGATCACTTTTTGACCCATTTTTTAATATTGGCACGACATTTGCTATGCACTAATCCTTTGGGACGTACCCCGTTATTATTCAGTCCATAAATATTAAGAATAGGGGTCTATCACATTACTTATTTCCCTTAGAACACGGGGGTGTATACCATCAGGACTTGGGGATTTGTATATTTTAATTTTTTTAAGGAGGAGATGCACTAGTTCCTGGGTTAGACAGGAAACATTTAAGGTGGCATTTTCCTCATCCCTTTGCTCATCAACAGGAGAGTCATTTTCCTTAGTAAATATAGTGAAGTAAAAATTGTTTAATATGTTTGCTTCGTCCCCATCGCCCTCTACAATACCTCCTTCACTACTTTTCAAAGGGCCAACATTTTCAGTTTTAATCATGTTACTATTTATATACTTAAAAATATTTTGGAGTTAGTTTTACTTTGGCAATCTGCTTTTTGGTCTCCATCTTTGCTGCCTTTATCTGTATTTTCATATTTTAGTTTTTCCTTATAGCTTTTTAGTGCCTCTTCACTGTCCTCTTCACGTTTATGCAAGTAAAATCACCACAGGAAACAAAGAGGGGTAGGATTTTTCTAAATACTTTTCAAAATATGCTCCAAAATACACCTTTAGTCAGATGTTTTTTGAACATTTTTAGGCAGATTTTGAAGAGTAAAATTTACTCTTCAAAAAAAGCTATGTGAACATACCCTAACAAATAACAGCAAAGTAGCAGATATATACAATAATATTTTATAGTGCAGTATAAATATAGAGAACTGCAACCAAGTAATGTAATAAAATAATATAGTACTTGACTTAAAGTGGTTCTCTTTTTATATGTTTTAGAGTTCACAACTTAATTATATTGAACTTTGCAATTGATACTCATTAAAAATTATTTACCTGTTCTGCTTTGCAAAACCAGAGAGCCCTTTACTCCTCTCCTTCCTACTTCCTGCATGCCATGTGTTTTCCATTGATCACATGGTTTTGCTTCTGCCTCTGTGGACGTTTTGTGATCACTCAGTGGGTATGCTTTGAAGCTAGACTCAAAAACACTCCCTGTGGTGGGTGTGAGCTGAGCAGAGAAGATCTTGCTGTCTTTAGTGACTCATCAGTCATAATTTAAACAGAGGTGCTGAAAGGAATGTAATCATTCAAGTACAGAACTGTGGAAACATACAGTGACAGTTATGTGCACATAGTGAATTATCACTGCTAGCTGCTATAGTCTAGCTGCCTTCATTATTTTGAATGGTTTTTACCTCTTCTGATAGGAGAAGATGTCTTTTTGATAAATTTGCTAAATAGACCTTTACACCTGGTTAGAAGACTTCCATTGTTTGATTGGCTGAATGTGCATTAGGACCTCTGAGATTATCCAGCTTTAGTCATAAAAAAGTCTGCCTACTGCTCTTTATATAATAGTGGTGCCAAGATACAGCATCATGAGATGCCGCCCTGACATCACTGGGTGCAGGGAAGATATCACATCCCCTACGGCAGGCACACAGCTTTCCCATGATCAAAAACTGATTGCTGTGGGGGATTTGACATTGCCAACTTTTCCTGGATGCTAGATAGGCTATCAGAGTTATAATAACAGGATAGCTGTGTACTTGCCGTGGGGGATGCATAGAAATTTAAAATTATAAATATTTGTATATTTTTTTTAAACCATGTTACAAACTGATTGCTCCAGTGTACTATTGCATGGCCTGCTGCAGGCAACCAGGAAGTGAACTGGAGCAGAGATGCAGGGCATGAGTTGTACATGTCTGAAAATGTGTTTAGGGCAGGGCTGAACAGTGCTAGGAGGATTAGAGGGCAGGTGCAGAGAAACCCAAGATTGTAACTGTAATGGATTCTAGGAAAGAGCTGCAGGAGAACTACTGACACTTCCACAACCAGGAAGTTTCACTGATCTTAGAAAAGAAAAGCAACACCTGAAAGTAGTGGGATATCTTTACTTTACCATATACATGCTGTTTATGAAATCATTCAACTCCCAGACAAGAGATTAAGGAGATGGCAGATGGGGGTGCACCCCAAAGCATGTTTTGCTCGTGCTTGCTCACAGGGGCCTGTAATATTGGGGATTGAGGTCAGGTACTAAAGTATTTACTTTGATTGTTTTACTTTGATTGAGTGCTTTTGCACTATAGCTGTTTTATGTGATTTTATTGAGCGTGTTGGGTTGTTGTGGCACTATGTTTGATAGATATACCCTAATTTATTTGTTTTTTCTTTTCTGATCTTAGTTTGTACTCTTTTGTTTACTCTGTGTGGTATATTCCCTTTACATTTGATATATTTAGGGGGTGTTCTCATACCATATCTTTTGCTTACTGGCCATTCACTTAGTTTGCATATAATTTTCTATATTTGTTTCAGGGTTACTCTCCTTCTGGTGCCTTCTGTATCCTGGCACTGTCTCATATGTATTATTGTAGTGTCTCATATTGTCTTAAATGTCTAATGTGTAATATTTGTGTATGTGTTTTTATTGCACTTGCTTTAATAAATTTTGCATTTTATGCTATACCATTGGGTTGTTTTTTGGAGTATAGGTTTGAAGATGTGTCACATTTCTCAAACAAGATGAGTCAATGTGCTAAATCTGGTACATTTTTAAACCGAGATTACTGAGTCTAACTTTTAGGGTATGTTCACATGGCATATTTTGGCATATATTTTGCACCAACATACAGTTGAAACTAGAAGTTTACATACATTATATATCTGAAATGAAATCAGGATAAACCTTACCCGCTTTAGCTCAATTAGAATTACCAAAATTATTTATGTTTGTCAAATGCCAGAATAATGAGAGAGAGAATTTTTAAGGCATTTTTAGGACTTTCTGCAAAGTCAAAAGTTTACATAAATTCCATTATTATTTGGTAGTATTGCCCTTAAATTGTATGACTTAGGCCAAACGGTTTGGATATCCTTCCACGAGCTTCTCACAATAGTTGGTAGGAAATTTGGCCCATTGTTCCTGACAGAACTGGTGTAATCGAGCCATCTTTGTAGGTCGCATTGCTCGCACCTGCCTTTTCAGCTTTGCTCATACATTTCCAATAGGATTTCCAATGGGTTTGAGATCAGGGCTTTGTGATGGCCACTCCAAAACATTGACTTGGTTATCCTTAAGCCACTTTGTAACCATTTTAGCAGTATGCTTCGGGTCATTGTCCATTTGGAAGACCCATTTCCGCCCAAACTTTAACTTCCTGGCTGATGTTTTGAGATGTTGCTATAGGATTGCAACATAATCCTCTTTCCTCATGATGCCATCTATTTTGTGAAGTGCACTAGTCCCTCTTGCAGCAAAACAACCCCACAACATGATACTGCCATGCTTTCATAGTTGTGATGGTGTTCTTAGGCTTCCAATCTTCTCCTTTTTTCCTCCAAACTTAACAACAGTCATTATGGCCAAATAGTTCAATTTTAGTTTCGTCAGACCACAGGACTGTAAAAATGTAGGTCTTTATATCAGACTACATTCCTCAATCATCCTAACCTCCCATGCCCGCCTACAAGATTTCACAAGTGCGGCACCAGTTCTCTGGAATATGCTACCGCGGGTGATCAGGCACATTCACAACCCTCACAGTTTTAAGAGGGCCCTGAAAATACATCTTCTCGGTCTGGCCCACCAAGATCCCTAACTGCTATCACACACATCTGTCACTCCCTGCACTTGGGCACTCACAGGCACTTATCTGTATATAGATGTACAGTCTGGGTGGCAGGTTCATCCATTTTTCATGTAAACCACCCCCTATTTATGAAACATGGCCGGACCATTGTAAACTTGGCACTTCTTACCGTATGTTTCACCCATACACCCTAATAGATGTAAGCTCTCACGAGCAGGGCCCTCACACCTTGTGTCTCATCTGTAAGTACTTTTAATGTGTAATGACTATATGTTTACCCTTGAATTTGTAAAGTGCTGCGGAATATGTTGGCGCTATAGAAATAAAGATTATTATTATTATTATTATTATTATTATTATTATTTATTCCTGTGTGCATTTGCAAACATTAATCTGGCTTTAATATTTTCTTTTGGTGTAATGGCTTCTTCCTGGCAGAGTGGTCTTTCAGCCCATATTGATACATTACTGGTTTCACTGTGTATAATGGCAAAATCTTACCAACTTCTTCCAGCATCTTCACTTTTGCTTTTGTTCTTGGGATGATATGCACATGTCGGACCAAAGCACATTCATCTCAGAGATACAGAACCGATCTCCTTCCTGAGCAGTATAATGGCTGGACATTCCCATCTTGTTTATACTTGCATATAACTGTTTGTACAGATGAACAAGGCACCCTCAGGTATCTGGAAATTGCACCCAAGGGTGATCCATACTTGTCCAAGTCCACAATTCTCTTCCTGGTATCTTGGCTGTTTTCTTTCCCATGATGGTACACACAGAAGAAGTGTATATCTGGTATGGCTTAAAATACATCCACTGGTGTTTCTCTTATTAACTCAGATGCTGCTGATAAACCTATCATAAGCTTCCAAAGACAATATAGGCTGTCCCAAATTGTTAAAAGACATAGTAAACCTAGTGTATGCAAACTTTTGACTTTGAAGAAAGTAATAATAATGCCTTAAAGTCCCTTTCTCTCATTATTCTGGCATTTGGCAAATATAAATAATTTCGGTAATCCTAATTGACCTAAAACAGGTAAGGTTTAGTCTGATTTCATGTCAAATAGTGAGAAAAACATGCATATGTGTCTTTTTATATAGTGTATGTAAACTATAATAGGGTGGTTACCCGGCAAAGGGCCGTTTAGGGTGAGTAGTCACTAGGGACAGAATAGGGATAATTAATCCAGTCCCTCAGACCTTCCACTATCTGCATGATAAATCAGTTGATTTATGTAGTACTCTTTTTACTGAGATAATTTTAGTAAGATTTAAATTAAAAGTTACATTTTAAAGTTGGGATCTTTTTTGGATTTTGTGTGGCACTGTGTTTGATCTGTATACCCTAATTTATTTATGTCCTTTTTCTTTTATGATCTTAGTTTATACTCTTTTGTCTATTCTACGTGCGGTCTATTAACTTTACATTTGATATATTTAGGGGGTGTTCTCTTATCGTATCTTTTGCTTTCTGGTTGTTGACTTAGTTTGCATATAATTTTCTATATTTGTTTCAGGGTTACTCTTCTTCTGGTGCCTTCTATATCCTGGCAATGTCTCATATGTATTATTTGTGTATGTGTTTCTAATGAAGTTGCTTTTATACATTTTGTATTTTATGCTATACCATGTGGTTGTTTTTTTGGAGTATAGGTGTGAATTCTAAAGATTTGTCACATTTCTCTCATAGACTGCAATTTAAAATGTGTGCCATCATTCACATGACGCGTATTTTACTCTCATAATTTATCAGTCCTTTCAGGTATATATACTTATTGAAATAATAAAGTTTAACCTCGAGCACCACACAATGTTTTTGTGTTGAAATTACGCGCTAGCAAGTGTGTAATTTCAAAGATGCAAAGAACATGTTTTGTGGCGCGCAAATGTATGCGTCCCAAATATGTCGTGTGAACAAACCCTTAGACAGCAATAGTAAATGTGGACCATTCTGTGAAACCAGCTTATAATTATATGTTAGGCAACCTCTCTGAGCTACGTGCCTGTTCAAGTTATCCAGTATTAACCTCTTTGCAACATGACAGAACAGAATATAATCTTGTTTGAAGTAAAGTCCTATTCAATGTTAGTGAAGGTATCTACGTTACCTGAATTTACTAAGGATATGTTTATATGACACAACTTCACATGGATTCTGCATCGAATTCCATGTAAAAATCCCTGTGTGGATGGATTCCCATCTATTTGAATGGCCAACCTGTGCTGTAGTTTACACTGCAAACTACCGCGCTGATTTTTTTACACCATGGATCTTAAATCCAAGGTGCGGAAAAAAAATGCATTATAAACTGATGTGGAACCATAAAAAGTAAGAACAACAACCTCCGGACATCCGCATGTAGCCAAACCGAGGCTTGCATCGCACGTGAGTCCTCCACTCCGGAGCAGTAAAACAACAAGCTTTATTGAAAAATGTTTAAAAGACAGCGATACAAACACGATACTTGCTGTATCCAACAGACACATTTCGAGCCCTAATGCTCTTGTTCACTTTTAACAAGAACAAGAGCCTTAGGGCTTGAAACGCGTCTGTTGGATAAAGCAAGTATTGTGTTTGTATGGCTGTCTTTTAAACGTTTTTCAATAAAGCTGGTTGTTTTACTGCTCTGGAGTTGATGACTCGGTTTGGCTACGTGCGGATGTCCGGAGGTTTTTGTTTGTATACCACTTTGCCGGCGGAGCACCTGGAGAAGAGACTCTGCATTACGGACCTTGCAGTATTACCATTACGTGACTTGATCGGGTGAGCTGTTTGTTTGTATCATAAAAAGTAAGACATTTTGTTGATAGGAAAGGAAAACAAAGACCAATTTCACATTAAAAACAAATCAAAAGGCCAGAAAGGTCAACAGTATCAAAAACTTGTTTGCATGAATAGGCAAAAAAGGGAATCAACCACAGACAGCATTACAATGTCTATACTGTATATCCCAATACATAAAACTTAGAACTGACCAGTTAAAAAAATTAACATGCATACAGAATGTGAATAGGTGCCAATACACACTTGTACAATGGATAGTAGATCAAAAAGATTTATTGTAACTGAAATAAACCATTTAAAGATTTTTGAAGGGAGACATAAGAGTTTTCTTATGTTAAATAAGAAAATTGTCTACAAGCACATGTGAATAACACCACTAGATAAAACAAATGCAAAGTTAGCAAGAAAGTCCAATAATAACAATAAATGAGCGTTGTCAGGAAACTGTCCCCACTCGAGGGTTATATTTGTGACGTTACGTGCCCCTGAGGGGTACGTAGGGTCAACTGGACACTATTCCACAGTTAGACCCTGTCTACACAAGCACAAGAAGACCCAGGGAGTGCAAGAGGATAAACCAGTCACCCACAGCCCTGAACAGCTGGGAGAGATCTGTTTACCCGTAGCGGTGAAACAGGGCTCTGCCAGCGCGGTAGACTGCCCCCAGTTCCTCGTTAGTTATAAGCCTGGTCCATTACAGACTTATAATCTGGCCGGAAACCTGCCCAGGTAGCTTTATATTTGAGACCGAGGACATGGACGTATTGTTCATGTAATTGAGACAACAGAACAGCTCAGGATCAAATTTTATATTTTTATTCACCTTAAGGGCACTAGACAAACAATACACACATAGCTATACATATGCTGGTCAGAGGTGCAAATATATATATGATATGGGTGCAAACAAATGAAGTAGCAAGATGTGTCGAGATACCTGAGGATAGCTTGGCACATGGCACACATAGAGGATGAATGACCTGCTGTACAGCGGGTTCATAAATCAGGCGCTTTCTAGACTAATGATAGGCACAAGAAATTTGGCGTTAACATGCCAAATTTCATACCTGTCGCCCTATGTGCTAGTGGGCTCTTCCATTCACTAAATAAAAGTGCAATGAATACGACCTTAGCCAGGCTACAATCAATGTCCCATCAGCCAGTATACACCAGTGTAAACTAAATGTCATACAATTAGTTCAACAGCGTCAGAAAACAATATCTATATTTCTCACACATCCAATCCTTTTGTTTTGACAAATGCTGGTGAACTTTTGTGTCATTTTCTGAAACATCTATCATTTGACTAAAGCACAGATTCATTTTCTTTATGCCTTTCTAATCTTCTCTCTCCTTCCTTTGTTCTGCTGTCTCAGTGTTCCACAGTATGTCATGAATAAGAATATGACAATTAACAAAACACTAGCATTCTACTGAATAAAAACTATTAATAAAGAAGACATATTCATGCCTGATTTCTAAAATCGCTGCGGGGATCTATTCACAATAAAGACGCGGTATCCACTTTTCAACCAGAGGCATATTCTTTCAATGCATAACAAACAGTGCGTTTCCAGCTACAATTCACAAGCAGCAAACAATGTGCAAGTGACAATCTGTGAAGTGGTTTCTATTATCGATTTAAATAAACATGTTATATTTATTATGATGTATTTGTCGGGGTGACACATGCTAATATATGAAAAATTGTCACGCTGAATTATGTGTTCAGATGCGAATACTTTGAAGAAACCCATGCATCTCTATCACTATGTTAGAGAGCGCTACCTGAGGTTAAAGAGAACCTGTCAGTTGGTTTATGCTACCCTATCAAAGAGCAGGATGTTACGAGTATAGAGGGAGAGAAGCTGAGCACTGTGCTATATAGGCTTATGTGATTTAGAGAGGAATTTCTGAGTAACCCCCACTGCTCACCCCACCAACATATAGGGCCACATGTATGAAAACTGTTTAGGTCTAAAACTCACTTTTGTGCCCAGCATTATAGCATTCAAACCCTCATGTACTAAGGAAAAGGAAGATGTGCCTGGTCACGAAGGGGGGCAAATGGCCCAGTCAGGAACTGGTTGAACATGTACAGTTGAAACCAGAAGTTTACATACACTATATAAAAATACACATATGCATGTTTTTCTCACAATCTGACATTAAATCAGAATAAACCTAACCCGTTTTAGATCAATTAGGAACCAAAATAATTTATATTGCCAAATGCCAGAATAATGAGAGAGGGAGAATTTTAAGGCATTTGTATTACTTTCTGCAAAGTCAAAAGTTTACATGCATTCCATTAGTATTTGGTAGCATTGCCCTTAAACTGTATGACTTAGGTCAAACATTTGGTTATCGTTTCACAAACTTCTCACAACAGTTGGTTTTGGAATTTTGGTCCATTCCTCCTGACAGAACTGGTGTAACTGAGCCATGTTTGAAGGTCACCTTGCTCGTACCTGTCTTTTCAGCTTTGCGTCTGTAGCGCTTTGTAATGCGCCCGATATCGGGGGCATGTGGGAGGCGTAGCGCACTAGAACCATAGCGAAACTATAAATTTATAGCTTTGCTACGGCATTTCTAGGCTCATTACAGCTGGAACAGGTATACCACTTTCAAAGTTATAAAACCTGGCTAAAAATTTGCCCGTCCGAGCACTAGAAAGTGCCTGATTTTTTGCCCTTTCTTTTCCCTGTAAAATGCGCAAAAAAATTTTGGGCCGGTTTAACGCCACTTTTTCAGCTTGTGGGCCCATGTCCCGGAAGGTCAAAATTTCCAGGGAAAAACTATGGGATAACACTGATGCAATTTTGAAGTGAAATTTTGGTGTGAAAAAAAAACCAAAAATAGTGCTTAAAACACTGATGAACTTTTGCCGAAAAAATGGCCAGGCGGTTTTGCTGGTGTTTACCTTAAAATCCATGTGGCGTTTGATACTATGTACGTGTACAGAGTCGGACTAGGGTGCCATGGGCCCATCGGTGAAGTTGATTCTGTGAGCCCTCCAGTGAGTTTATTTGGGGGCCCACCAGTGTCGTTTATTCTGTGGGGCCATCCTACGGGTTTCTTTCTTGAAAGCTCAAAACCTTTTTTTCTCTCCCCTCTCATTTTTGCTTTTTTTTTCTCAAAAATGTATTTTACGTTTAAAAGCAATTTCCCAAGGTCTGCTAATGCTAAAAGAGTCTGAGGGGGTTTTTCCCCATGGGGGGCCCCCCAAAAACCTATACATGGACATTTTTATGCCTCCCTTTATAAACCCAAATAAAGGAATTAAAAACACATAAAATAGTGTCCCCCATTTTTTTTCAATAGAAATATACCCCCATTGGTGCACATTTTGGGCTTTTTTTTTTTCACTTTTTGCCCTGTTTCTTTTACAAAACAAAAACCATAAAAGTGCAAGTCAATTCTTGGCGCATTGAACCGTTTTATACATATAACATTAAAATGGAGAGTTTATGTGGATTACTAAAAAAGCACCAAATTCTGCATGTATTTTGTTGACATTATTTGGTGCATAATATGTAAAAAAAAATGCCTTGAATTAAAACAAAGTTCTGAAATCAAAAAAAATTGGCAAAAAAACACCCAAAAAAATCACCAAAAAAAAAAAATGACATAAAAACTTTAAAATTTTTTGTATAAATTATAAAACCAATTTTCCCTTTGAAATGCATGTGTATTTTTCTAGCCGTTGGGGCTTTTTTCGGGGCCCAAAGCTTCATAAGCCCCAACCCTGATATTTTGGGCAGATCAATAGAATCGGGTTTGGAAAAAATTTAAAGGCAGGGAAATATAGTTTCACGCTGAAACATGTCATAGACAGGTCCTGTAAGTCCTGTAGAACGAAATCAACTCTTTGCAACTGCTTTCCCAACAGCTTTCCTAGTAGAGCATAAGGACAGAATTTATCCTCTGTGTACAATCAGTGGATGCTGTTTTTATATGGGCAATTCACATTAACAACTACAGTACCAACAAAGAATAGAAACATGTTTATCTGCTGCAGGAAATTTGTGAACTTTGGGGGCACATGATCCCCAAATTTTTTCTTAGCCCCCGAAAAGATAAGATGCCCCCCTAACAATTTTTGGGGGTGTACATAAAAGTGACCTCATAGTAAAAACCAGAAAAGTGGGCCCCAAATATTGGGGACTGGGGGCTTTACCCAAAAAACCCAAAGGGGTTTTGATTTTTTTTCCAAATGCAGGGAAAATTCTATGGGCCTTTGGGCAACTCCTTAAACAAACCCTTCTTGCAAACTGTGCCGTTTCTCTGGAGAAAAGGAATTATAGATCCAAGAATAAAGCAGATATGAACACCATAACCCCTTCCCTAAGGGTCTCATAGAAGGACATGGGCAGCCTCTATGGAACCTATGACCTTAAAAGTATTATAGCCCCAAGCCCAGGCTGTTTAGCTCACCCAATAACAATTAAAGGAGACATGTATGATCAGGTTTTTCACCCTTTTCTGGCGTAAAATGTGCCTAAGTGATCAGTCTAAGATGTCTAATGCACCTAATGAATGTGCTGGGCGCATTATTCGTAAAACTCGACACTTTCTAGTGTCAATAATAATACTTTTCCAGTACAATAATAAAAAATAATTTATGATAATTATCAAACTATATAAAATAAATTATTTAAATTTAATAAAACATGTTATCATATAAAATGAATATAAAAATATATAATATCCCAAAAATATAAAAATATCTCCTATAAAATGCTTTTTTAATTTAATATAATCTAAAACTAGTTTTACATGAAACAACCCACTGATGTTGTTGTTGTTCAGATTTTAGTGTCAATAATAATACTTTTCCAGTACAATAATAAAAAATAATTTATGATAATTATCAAACTATATAAAATAAATTATTTAAATTTAATAAAACATGTTATCATATAAAATGAATATAAAAAATATATAATATCCCAAAAATATAAAAATATCTCCTATAAAATGCATTTTAATTTAATATAATCTAAAACTAGTTTTACATGAAACAACCCACTGATGTTGTTGTTGTTCAGATTTTACAATTTTTACTACATTTATTTTTGCTTCTCTCACCCTTTATTCTACATACAGCAAGACCCAGCACAGCACAAGTATTGCTGGGACCTGTGGTCCACCAAGCAAGATCAGTACCATAGTTTGTATTCACTGACATGCTATTCTAATGACTTTTCTTTAATTTTCAACCTTTCTACAGCCTTTATACATGTTAGGCGCATTACTAATGCACCTAAGTTTCGTAGTGCGCCTAACACATAGGCGAGGCACGATAAATTATAGACTCCATTTATAATCGCACAAAAAACACTTTCATACATTCAGGCGCATTATACACTGAAAACGAGACGCGACAATTCACTTCGAAGCGCCTTCCTTCATACATGTCTCCCTAAGAGTCTATATCAGCTATACATTTATTTTATTTACATCTAAAGAATCCTTTAGGTCACTTTTTAGAATAGGTTGTTGTGTTTGTACATAAAGAGTAGCAATATTTTAAGCCATTACATGACATGTAGCTGACATTTTTTTATCAGTTTCCTCACTGTATGCAATTGTCAGTTTTCCCTGAGCTCAGCTCCTAAGTGAGTGGAGAACAGCTGCTGTCTCCCAGACATAACATACAGAGAAAAATCCTGTCCCCTAAAATTTCCGGATCACACTCTCAGAAGCAATAATGAATGATGTAGTTATGAATTAGTCACTGGAGTAAAAAATAAAATTTTCTACAAGCAGCATCAGGAGATTTCACTCACAGAAAATAATATATGTAATAATGCACCTAACAAATCTAAAGATTTAATAAAAATAATAATAATAATAATAATATTTTAACAATAATTGTATACATTGCCTGTATAGCTCCAGAGCACCACGTTCAAATTGAGGGCAGTATATTTATATTGGAACACATGAGCATATTTGGGTTCTGCAAACTGGGACACAAAAGGGATGGGGTTTATGCAAACCCTTCCCCACAAAATGGGCATTTCTGAATTAATATAGGGAGGGAGAGAAGAAGTTTGCAAGTATGACTTAAAGAAATGTATGGCTTCAAAATGTCTTTTGTCCCAAGGGAAAAATAAACACCTAAAAAATTGAAGTGTTCTTCTAATAAGTCAGTACCCTATGCAACCTTCCCTTGTCTCTTACTGGGTACCTTCCTACATTGTGTGAGCAGGTACCCTCTCCCTTAAGAGACAATAGACCCTGGTCTCAGTGCCTACAGGTACGAATGTAGTGAAGCTAAACTTGACAGATAACACTCCATGACATCACGGTGCAGAATGTTATCTTAACTTGTTGTAATCTAACAACAGATAATATGAAAAGATATCACGGCAAATTCATCTTTCTTACATCCATATATCAAGCCTGTCTATATGCATATTCTCCAGCTTCAGGAAAGATTTGATGATTCCAATCTACTATATAGAGCAACCATCCCATTGATGCCGTTGTTTAGAGGATTTCTATGGCTATTTATTAAAAATGGTATTCATACAAGAAAGAAATGGTGAAAAGCCATCTTTATACTCTGTTCTGATAGAAAATGCAACACATGAATCATAGGTATGTTTTGAGTCATATTAATACTGTCATTAATTGTATACTCCTTCCTTTTATATGAATACCCTTTAATCTCACCGTCCCTGCCATTAAAAACCACGCAGACAAAAAGACATAATACTGCTCACATTTTTTTTTATTAATAGAAAAGTAAATGGCTTAACATACAGCAAGAATTTCACAAAGTACTTAGAAAGCCATTAACCTCTTTCTGCTAAATGACATGCAATGCATTGCCTACGAGAGCTAACAGGCAATACCATTGGAGTTTCATAAATTAACTGTTTTTAACGTTTCAAAAGATATAGGCCATTTTTTAACCAAGCTCTTTCCACTTTTAGGTGTAAATTATAAATCTTGGCTGACTAAGGCACAGAAAAGATGGTTCTATGTTGAAGAAGTCTATAAAATATCCTGGAGTTTTAGTTGACAGTTGTATGCGCTGATTAAGGTCAATTATATATTTTGAAGGGTAATGTGTGAAGATGTCTCATTTTTGAATCTTTGACAGCTAAATACTTAAGATTTTTGTACATAAGTTTTATTAATGTGCCACATGGTCTATGAGCCGGGCCGCTTTTCTTGAAAGTGCTTGCTCTTCCTAATGTTAATTGCCAGACTGTGTTTGCACTGCAGGGGTCTCTCTCAGCTGTTTGACATTAGAATTCAAAAGGTTTCAATGCTAATAATTATAAAAACTTTTTTTTATTACTCACTAGGGAATAAATGTGACAATTTCTCAGAGGAAGCACTGCAAACCAAACAAAAGTCTATTAAGTGTGCTGTGTTTAATCAATATTTCCCGAACTGTCGCCAGAAGCAGATTTCATTTTTTTCCACTCTCTTTGTTTCTGTTATTTATTTGCTTACTTTTAGAAGAAAAGGTATTTACTTGGGTTTAAAAATGAAAGAGACCTTCAGGTTTTGAAGATATTTTGTAAGCAATGCCGGGTAGTATCAGACATTTTTCATGAGCTTGTTTGCTATATGAACTCAAATTTATCTAAGTAAATTACACAATTTTCAGTTTTACTGTAATAACCATGGTTAGTCTGATAGTGTCCTCGTTTTGTGACTTACAGGAACAATCCAGGTAAACCTAATACATTGTATTATGCCCAGTGCAGGGCCTAAGGGTGTGGTGCATAAGACATGATGGATTTTTCTGTTAAAGGGAACGTCAGATGGTTTATGCTACCCTATCTGATTGCAGGATGTGACAGAGGGAGACAAGCTGAGCTCCAAGATATATATGTTTTCATAACAAGCAGGATTTCTGAATAAAAAGCAGAGAAAAAATTAAATAGAAAGCAAAATACCGCTTACCCCAACCACATGTACACACTCTAATACACATAAAGCTGTCAATTAATGATTGTGGGCAGAGTAAACAGGACTTCCATTATATCTTAAAGAGTTCTTTCGTTTTTTTCTGTAATTTCTCTATTTAGAAATCCTAAATCAAATCATATACAGTATCTCACAAAGGTCAGTACATAACTCAAATTTTTGTGAATTTTGTATTGTATCTTTTCATGGGACAAGAGTGAAGATATGACACTATGATACAATGTAAATTAGTCAGTGTACAGCTTGTATAAGGCTATGTCTCCACCTCACACATTTTCAATCGTTTTCTGAAAACTGCTGAAAAAGCTACTAGAAACAGGTCCCTATAGCCTTTAAAGGTAAAACTTTCTGCCCCCAGTCAGTTTTTGAAACATGTTGCAAGAAAACACTGGAGCAGGGCAGAAAATTTATTATTGAAGTCTATGTAAACCACTGGAAATTTTTTGGCACATTTTTTGTGCATTTTTGGTGCATTTTTGGCACTTGTTTAGCATAAATCCAAAGCAATTAATGTGCATCCGCCAAAATAATACACCAAACATGTAAAAAAATGATAAAAAAAAAGCACCAATAATTTCAAAATGCGCCAAAAAGTGGTCGGTTTTTCAGCTGTTTTTGACTTACACTGGACAAAAAATTCAGTTTTATGAATGGTTTTAAGGTTTGGTTTTCAGTGACTTTTTTGTCCAACGCCATGTAGACCTAACCTAACAGTGTAAATTTGATGTTCCATTTTCCACGTTGCACTTAAGCACCATATATAGTACATCTGCAATTTTCATCAGGTCCCCATCTGTCCACCAATCCAGCTTCAACATATGAAAAATTGGCGCTACATAAAGAATATTCAGCAATCTTGGATAAAAGTCAATCATTTGTGTTGTATTCAGACAATGAGTATATACATGTCACATTGTATAGTAACCAAGGTTTGAAGTAGTCACCTATAACATCTGAAGTCCAGCATTATATAGCAGTCATATTAGAAGGTAGATGTACACACATTGGTAAGATGTCCAGTCTACACTGGACAAATCAGTATATTTTTATTCCTCTCATTTTCCTCATCTGAGGAACATATGTGCCTAACTGATGAATTTGGCCCCTTGAAATACCTTTTATAATGTTAGGAGCATGTTGTCTACCATGTCGCAGTAGATTATTGCGATCAGCCTCTTTAGTATACAGGGTAGCTACCAATTTGTTATTGTACTTTTTAGCAAGAACATTAAGTAAACTAATGGTTTCCATATTTTGGTAATAGAAAATTCCAACAGAGGATGGATATTGTTGATAAAATCAGTAAATTCCATCAATTCCTCAGGCAAGAAAGAAACCACAACCGTAGATTTCCGAAAACAGGATACAAGACCAATTCAGATGTTGCATCTCCAGACTCAGAACCAATGTATCAGAGACAGATGATACTTAGATCTGCGAACAAAAAATGTAAACCTTTTTTAAAGGAAAAGACTGATTCGGATACAACAAACGGAGATCAAATGGACAGCCAAGGTGGAGCTGTGAGATAGAAGGACCAGAAACAACTATACAGGAGGAACTAAACAACTTAGTTGTAAATATATAATCCCAAACATTGACTGATAATCAACAGTCATTAATAAGGGTTTCAATTTTGTTCCACGACAACAATTACAAACCTTTGACTTTGAAACAGACTTTTTAAGTTCTGTCAGGTTAGATTAAAAATGCATTTTGGAGATAGACCATCTTCTGATAGAGATATACCTGATAAATGGTTTAGAAAGAGCACCTTTGATCCTGAGACATCTAGTCCCAAGCTTGAGTCTTTCCAAAAATGTTTTAAAAATGAGGTGATTAAAAAACGACATACAGTTACTAAAAAGGGATATCAAAATAGTTATAATAACATCACTAGAGAGAAAAGGTCAGCATCAAGGGAAGTACAGGATAATCATGGGTTTACAATAAAAAAGCAGATAAGGTAGGAGTGACGGTAAAAATGGACAAAGAGGCATATATTGCTGAGACCAATAAACAATTAAGTTATGGTGAAGTTCAGGAAAAGGTTGACAGGAATCCAACAGCTGACATACAAAAAGAAATAGATATGATATTAAGTGAGGCCACCAACCAGGGGATTATAAACATGATCACCTGTAAGTCTCTTATGGTCGACCATCCTAGAGTTCCTAGCCTGTACTTAGTCCCAAAAATATACAAGTCACTCAACTCTCCCCGGGCTGACCAATTGTGTCAGGGAAAGGTTCAATCTTTCATCTTCTGGCGACATATGTAGATAGTTTTCTACAGAAAATAGACTCTATACTTCCCCAATGTCTGAAGGACACTGGTGAATTCCTTGATAAAATTGATAAAATTTATGTTAAGATTTGACATAGTTATGTACATTGACGTTAAAAGTCTATATACCAACATTCCACGCATTAAAGGTATGGAAGCCATTAGGGAAAAATTAGAGTAAAATTACTTCAGATTTGGATCTGATTTTTACTTGCAGCAGCGGGGATCTCAATGGGGTCATGGTTTCATGGATTCCATTTAAACTGATCATGTAGTCCGCAGTCAATTTGGCCACAACATTAAATTATGGCTATGATATGTGAACGACGGTACGATATATGCTGGCCAGACTACGAGAATGAGGAGAATCAGACTGAATGAGCATCGGTCACAAATTAGACTGCTTAAATCTAAGATGGATCAAAGTAGCTTAGTCCAAGTCAAAGAGAATGATGAGAATCAAAAAAGCAAAAGAAAATTTGGGGAGTCTTCAGTAGCAAGATACTTTTTAGATCTTCGGCATAATGTCAGTGAACTCAAATGGTGCATTTTGGAAGCTGTTGAGGGTAATGATCAGGAGCAAGTAAATATGCTGTTATTACAATACAAAGTTTATTGGATCACACTCCATCGGCATTCCGCTAATTTAACACTGGGTATTGGTTTAGTGTCCTTAGTTGTTGGTTGCTTGGATATTACACGTACCTTTTTTTACAATGTAGCGGTGATTGCCGCTTGTATGCTTGCGCATGAAAGTTCTAGACACCTGCGTAATGTTGGTGGTGAATCCCGAATTCCCATATCAGATGTGGTCACGGAATATGATAATATTAGAGATGTAGGGCGACATGTATGAATTCGACTGCATACTTTTTTTTTACTTGGCGCCGACACTCCAGTTCTAAATAGATAAAGAAGAGTGTAGAATACGACAGTATGAAGATTTTTGCCGCATTACATAGAGCTTAATGCGCCAAACTTTGTATGGGCATAGAGTGTAATGCGCCAAACTTGGGCAAACTAAGCTCTATGTAATGCGCCAAAAATCTGTCGTATTCTACACTCTTCTTTTTCTTTTGAACTGTCGTGTCGGCGCCAAGTAAAAAAAAAGTACGCATTCGAATTCATACAGGTCGCCCTCCTAATGTTTCAATGCTCGGATTATGAGATTCTGAGAGTGTAGAATACGACAGATTGTTGGCGCTATTACATAGAGCTTAGTGCGCCAAGTTTGGCGCATTACACTCTATGCCCATACAAAGTTTGGCGCATGAAGCTCTATGTAATGCACCAAAAATCTTCATACTGTCGTATTCTACACTCTTCTATATCTATTTAGAACTGGAGTGTCGGCGCCAAGTAAAAAAAAAGTACGCATTCGAATTCATACACGTCGCCCGTAGTTTGTATTATTCCTAGATTTTATTGTTAATTAAAATAAGTATATGTTGTGTTATATGTATTTAATATATGATATTCTTAAGTGGCATCACTTTATTGATGGTGACGTATATAAAAAGGGGAGTGTAGAGTCTTCAAACATGCTTGACAAAGGGGGCGTGTCAGTTGCCCCTGAAACGTCACAGACTGGACACCTTACTGATGAGTATACATTGAATACTACTGCTCGCATGTCTATCTTTGATATGTTATAATCAGCGATATCTAATATAGAACGCTATGATAAGTATGCTGCAATCTGGAAAGGATTAATGCTGGACCTTAGATGTCATGGACAGCTACCTTCTAATATGACTACTATATAGTGCTGGACTTCAGATGTTATAAATGACTACTTCAAGCCTTGGTTACTATACAATGTAGCATGAATATACTCATTGTCTGAATACAACACAAGTGATTGACTTTTATCCAAGATTGCTGAATATTCTTTATTTAGCAGCAATTTTTCATGTTTTGATGCTAAACTTGACGATTCCTCAACATAACTCAACACCCAGACATTGATGTCTAAACTGCTGGCAACAAAAGTGAGTACACCCCAAGTGAAAATGGACAAATTGTGCCAAATTAGCCATTTTCCCTCCCCGATGCCATGTGACTCGTCAGTGTTAAAAGATCTCAGGTGTGAATGGAGATCAGGTGTTTTAAATTTAGTGTTATTGCTCTCGTATTCCTTTTTACTGGTCACTGGAAGTTCAACATGGCAACTCATGGCAAAGAACTTTCTGAGGGTCTGAAAAAAAAGAATTGTTGCTCTACATAGAGATGACCTAGCCTATAAGAAGATTGCCAACACCCTGAAACTGAGCTGCAGCATGGTGGCCAAGACTAGAGATGGGCGAATTTCTCAAAAATTTGGTTCGCTCACTTCGCCGAATTTCCCGACAAAAATAACTTCGGTCCGAATTACTTCGGGATGAATCACGTTAAAAAACAGCTATTTCCAGGCTGCACAGAGCCTGCAGGGTGCTGTAGAACATTGTGCCATGCTTAAATATGCAGAGGGAGCTTAGTTTGGTCTTCATACAATGTTGTGTTTTAAGTATGACATGCACATGACTGCCGCCGCTATTAGAATCGCTTCACTATAAAATTCCCTGGGCACTTTAAGAGGGCAAAAACGGGACCAAAAAACTTAAGGGGGAATGTAGCCTGATAAAGTCATGGCAGCGACAGCTGGCAAAAAACAAGCTGAGAGCTCAGGTGGCAACATCAGTGACAGAGTGTGGAGGTGATGGCGGCAGCCACAGCAGCATGAGGTCAGAGAGTGGCACAATGACATTCTGGAGGTGGCAAAAACAGGAGTAGGCCACAGAGTGGCACAATGACAGAGTGTGGAGTTGACGGCATCAACAGCAGCAGCAGCATGAGGTCAGACAGTGGCACAATGACACAGTGTGGAGGTGGCAAAAACAGGAGTAGGCCACAGAGTGGCACAGTGACAGGGAATGGAGGGCACGGCAGCAGCCACAGCAGCAGCATGAGGTCAGGTAGTGGCACAATGACATACTGGAGGTGGCCAAACAGTAGATGGCCACAGAGTGGCACAATGACAGGGAGTGGAGGTGACGGCGGCAGAAACAAGAGGTCAGACACTGGCACAATGACATTGGAGGGCAAAACTGGAGTAGCCCAGGTGGCACAATGACAGAGAGTGGAGTGACGGCGAGCGATGAGGCAGACAGTGGCACAATGACATTTGGAGGTGCAAAAACAGGAGTAGGCCACAGAGTGGCACACTGACAGAGTGTGGTGGAGTCGGCGTCAGAAGCATGAGGTCAGACAGTGGCACAATGACATTCTGGAGGTGGCAAAAACGGGAGTAGGCCACAGAGTGGCACAATGACAGAGAGGGGAGGTGACGGCGGCCGCAGCATGAGGTCAGACAGTGGCACAATGACACAGTGTGGATTTCACGGCACCAGCAACAGCAGCAGCAGTATGAGGTCAGAGAGTGGCACAATAACAGAGTGTGGAGGTGGGTGGCAATACCAGTCCCTGGTAAAGATGGTTGGTGGCAGATGGAGAAACTGTCAGCAGATGTGTGGCATCAGGCGGGTGGCGGCATCAGAATAGTGGCTGAGGCAGGAAGTTTGAACCCAGACTCATTTCTCACAGTTTGGGTGAGGCGTCATGGCTGATGTAGTCTGACGCCTAAGGCATTGGTGTGTGGAAATCCTGGCTGATCATCGCATGATTCATCTTGACAATGGTCAGTCGTTCCACATTTCCCGTGTACATGGGGGTTCTCCTTGGGGTAACGATGGCCCACTCTGCAATGAACACCAGATCTGTGGCCACACTACTGGCCGTGCAGGACAGCTTCTCCACTGCAAACTCGGCAAGTTGCGGCCACACATCCAGTTTGGCTGCCCAGTAGTCCAGCGGATCTTCTAACTGGGGTGGCAGAGTGCTGTCCAAGTAGGCCACCACCTGTTGGTTTCAGGGTCTGCCCCAGGTCCTGCTGCTGCTGGTAAATGCCCTCCTCACTAGGCGGGTGTAAGGAAGCTGCTCATCAGTGACTCCAGACTTAGGTTGCTGTGATGGAGTGGTATGCTCCTACCCCCCCACTACCCCCAGCAGCCGCGGCAGTAGTACGTGAGCGCTGAAGAACCCCCCCCGGTCAGACCTGTCAGAGGAGGGACGATGCCGCACATAGGCAGTGGCCAACTGACTACGGAGGATTTCCCTACAGTTTTTTTGAGTTTGTCCTTCCTCTCAATAGCGGGGGAAAAGGCCCCCATTTTGGACCGGTTAGCGAGGGTCCATTAGGGTGGAGAGCCAGAAGTCATCCCTCTGCCAGATAAATATTGGCTGTCACTAGCCAGGCAAATCAGCATGCTGCGGGCCATTCTGCACAAGTGACTCAAGGGGCTCCCTGCCTCCATTTCCACTGTTTTACTGCCACGGTGCTTGCGGGTCATCTGCTCGTCTTCCTCAATCTCCATCTACCTCCTCCAGCTGCCCCCTCCTCTCTTGTCACCTGGGTAGAAAATCCACTCATTTCACCAGACAATGCTTCTGCTCCAATGTCCCCCCTCCTCTCCTCCTCCTCCTCCATTTCAGTCCCCCCCGGACTCATGTGGCCGCGAGATGTAGTCGCCACTCTCCAGTCCCCTGCCCAGACAGATTTTTCAGCATCTGTTCCAGGACATGAAGCAGTGGAATGACTTTATTCATCTCGTAGCCCTGGCGACTGACAAAAAACGTGGCCCCCTCAAATTGGCCTCAACAAAACGGCAAGGTGTCACGATGAGCTGCCACTGGTGACATCAAAGTTACACAGGGGGCACTCCTGTCCCCCTGGATCATCAAAAAATTGTTAATGGCCTTTCTCTGTTCATACAGTCGGTCCAACATGTGCAAGCTGGAATTTCAACGGGTGGAAACATCGCATATCAGAGTGTGTTGGGGGAGGCCATTCTGCCGCTGCAACTCGAGGAGGGTGTTCCTGGCTTTGTAGGAATAGATGAAGTGCATGCACAGTTTCCTGGTCATTTTCAGAATCTTTTGAAGATCGGTGGAAGACTTCAGGAACCTTTTCACAACCAGATTGAACACGTGCGCCATGCAGGGCGCATTGGACCATCCCTCCTAGGTGCAGCGCAGACACCATGGTACTCCCATTGTCTGTCACCAAGGTTCCGATTTGCATTTGGCGCGGAGAAAGACACACATCGATTTCTTGCTGCATGACGCGGAGCAGTTCCTCCCCTGTGTGACTTTGTTCGTCGAGGCAAACCAGGTGTAGAACTGCGTGACACCGCTGTGCCCTACACATGTGGTATGATGGAGCAGCACTTGTGGAGGCTGAGTGGTGGTGGTGGAGGAGGAGGAGGAGGCGGACATTGGGCAGGGGGCCGCAGTTTGACAACGTGGAGGAGAAAGCGGCGTTTTCCTTTTCCAAGTTGTTGGTGTGCCTGGGCAGGAAGCACATTCACCCAGTGGGACGTAAAGGGAATTTGTACTGGCCCTGACCGTAGTTACAGCTCAAGGACGTCCGTGCTGCCGTGCCCCTTGGAACAAAACGATAAGCTCAAGGACTGGCCACCTGTTCTACATATTTTAGAAGTGCGGGGGTACTGCCTTTTTGGAAAAGAAATTACGGCTTGGAATCTTCCATCTCGGCTCGGCACAAGCCATTAGTTCTCTGAACGGTGCGAGTCCACCATTTGGAAAGGGAGGGACTGCAGTACCAAACAACTTGGACAGGGCACGGTCAACTGCTGAAACCTTAGGATGGTTGGACACAACTGTTGTCTCTTTGCAATCGCCTCGCTAAAACGACTGCTGGCGCCATAAGTAGCGAGGAACAGGAGCGCGGGGAACGGAGATGAGGTCAAAGAGAAAACTGTTTCCCTTTCCCTTCAAGGTGGTGGACCCTTTGGGACTGGCGTGCAATGGCATGCGTGTCACTGGGCGCTGCTGCTGCTGTTGCTGCGGCGGCAGGATGGCCCACCACATCTGAGCCACGTTTCTCCCAGGCCTCCAGTGGTGACGCTGCATGTGTTGACGCAGGGCCATGGTGCCAACGTTAGCTCCCTGGCCACGCTTCACTTTCTCCCCACAGATTTTAAATATTTACCCTTTATTCGGCTCCTCCGGTGTCTTAGAAAAAGAAACTGCCACACCGCCGAGTATCGGATTTTATCGCCAACGCTCCGCACTGAGTGACTACTGCCGCCGCTGCCTCGCTGAGCCCCCGTGCCACTACTTTCTTTGGGGCCTGCGAAGCGGGTTTTTTACCCGGGGCGCTTGGCTCCGACCTCCACATGCTGCTATCCTGCTGACGCACGGCACCAACCCACTTGCTGGCTGCGCCGCTGCCTGACTCCAAGCTGACGCCTCTTCTCCTGACGATGATGAAGCCCTTGCCTCACCCGGCTCCCAAGTGCGGTCGGCTACATCATATCTATTTGTGTTTCATCGTCACTGCTGTCCTTTACACGGTCTTGGTTTTGCAGAGGCTGACCCCCCAACAACATGACCTCCATGCCCCTCTCAACATCTATACTTTGCCGCCTACTGCAAGAAGCAGGGGATATTGGCCCCATTTCTTCGCTGCCAAGTGGCTGCTGACTGCACTCCTCAAATTTATCATCCTTCGCTATATTAGTGGCGCTGAGCCCAGACCCATAGTAGATCTCTGGCTGAGGGAACGGATGGGCGAGGCGGGTTGGGAGAAGGTGAGGGCCACGACCCGCTTCCGGGGTCATGCCAACTAAGGGTTGTGTCTGACGTTCCCACCGAACTCTTGGCTGGGGTTGTCAGATGTCATCTGGGAGGAGTGGATGACCTAGTCAACCAATCAAGAAACCATTGGGTTGCTAGTCAGTACACGCTGCTCGATGGGCAGTGGCAGTGGGGGCCCCCACGGAGTGACCCCTGCTGCGAGTCCCTTGTGTTCTGCGACCTGGACCTGGAATGTTTTGTGCCTCTGCAACTCGCAGGTGAAGAGCCTGCCACCTCTCTGTCTGACATACTGTTTGTTCTAACATGTTTCAGACCTGTTTGATGAAGATATCTGTATATGATAAATACACACCCAAATGAACCCAGTAACAAGCTTGGTTACCCTTGGATATAAATTGCGCTCCACAAATGGGCAGGAAAAAATGACTTGTATGTGCCGTTTAAAAACTTGTGTATTTTATGAAATAAAAGCACAGACAGGCTTAATTAACCTTCGGATATGAATTATGCTACAGAATTTCTTCTGTGGCGGTGAAAAATCAAAGTTTCTTTTACTGGGGTACAACTGCAGAACGACGCTTAATTAACCCCTGGATGTTTAAAATTTCGCAAAAGAATTGAGCAACCAAAAAAACTACGAGCTTTGTAGCGTGTTACAATGGGTGTTTTCTACGCTACACAACAAGAGACAAAATTGTAATTAACTTCGCTTGTGAATTATTGCTACAGGAAAAATTTTAATTTTTGGCGGTGAAAAAGACGGTTTTTTTTGTCACCACAGCAGAAAAACAACGTTAATTAACCCCTGGATGTAAATTGCGCCAAACAAATTGAGCAACACAAAACTCGAGCTTTGTAGCATGTTACAATGGGTGTTTTCTACGCTACACAAAAAAGAGAAAAAATTGTAATTAACCTTCGCTTGTGAATTATGCTACAGGAAAATTTTAATTTTTGGCGGTGAAAAAGGCGGTTTTATTTTTGTCACCACAGCAGAAAAAACAACGCTTAATTAAACCCTGGATGTAAATTGCGCCAAAAAATTTAGCAACCACCAAAATCGAGCTTTGTTTTGCATGTTACAATGGGTGTTTTCTACGCTACACAAAAAAGAGAAAAAATTGTTAATTAACCTTCGCTTGTGAATTATGCTAAAAGGAAAATTGTAAATTTTTGGCGGTGAAAAAGACGGTTTATTTTTGTCACCACAGCAGAAAAAACAACGCTTAATTAACCACCTGGATGTAAATTGGCCAAACAATTGAGCAACCACAAAAAATACGAGCTTTGTTAGCGTGTTTACAATGGCGTGTTTTCTACGCTACCCAAAACAAGAGAAAAAATTGTAATTAACCTTCGCTTGTGAATTAGGCTACAGGAAAATTGTATTTTTTGGCGGTGAAAAAAGACGGTTTCTTGGAGTCACCACAGGGAGAAAAAACAACGTTATTAACCCCTGGATGAATTGGCATAAGAATTGAGCAGCCAAAAAAAAAAAGTGGTATTTGTATTGTAAAAATCGCTGTTTCTTTAAATGACTACAACAGGAACTGGCTTAGATCCCCCTTGGATATTCAATGTGTTTGTGAGAGATAGCATTAAAATGTATATGCAGCTGCAGGGGGACGCACACTGACTTCAGATCCAATACCCCAAAAAATCAGAAATAGAACATTAAGAGAAGCAGTCTCTGAGACAAGTGAGACCCCCCCCAAAATCGCTGTATAAAAATCAGTTCTTCAGTAAGAGCTATCGCTATCCCCAATAAAGCCGCAGCGCACCTTCCCTGATCAGTCAGTGAGAGAAGTGTGAGCTCCCAGCGTCGCCCCCGGGACTAATATGTCCCGGTGACTCACAGAAATCCCGCCGGTCTTCTGATTGGCTTCATCTCGCAATGTCATGCAGGCTATTCCCTTCTTCCTCCCAGAGTGCTTTGCCCCATGTAAGGGCCATGTGCTCGCAGCCATTTTTCAATTCAAAAGCACACTTCGTTCACCCGAAGTACCCCAACTTCGACTTCGTTCAGAACCAAGTTTTCCTGAAATTCTAAAGAATTCCACTTCGTTAGAATAAATTCACCCATCTTAGTTACAATGGCGTGTTTTTTTACGCTACACATCAAGAGAAAAAATTGTAATTTAAACCCTTTGCTTTGGAATTATGCTACAGGAAAAATGTATTTTTTGGTGGTGAAAGACGGTTTATTTTAGTCACCCCAGCAGCAAAACACCGCTTAATGAACCCCTGGATGTTAATTGCTCCAAACAATTGGGGCAAACCAAACTACTAGCTTTGTAACGTGTTCCAATGGCGTGTTTTTTACGCTACACAACAAAAAGAAAAATTGTAATTAACCTTCGCTTGTGAATTATGCTACAGGAAAAATTTATTTTTGGCGGTGAAAAAACGGTTTATTTTGTCCCACAACAGCCAGAACAACGCTTAAATTAAACCCTGGATGTAAATTGTGCAAAAGAATTTAGCAGCCAAAAATGAAGTGGTATTTGTATTGTAAAAACGCTGTTTCTTTAAATGAATACAACAGGACAGGCTTAGATCCCCTTGGATTTTCAATGTGCTGTGAGCAGATAGCATTAAAAATGTATATGCAGCTGCACTGGACGCACACTGGACTTCAGATCCAATACCCCACAAATTCAGAAATAGAATGTTAAGAGAAGCAGTCTCTGAGACAAGCTGAGACACCCCCCAAAAATCGCTGTATAAAAATCAGTTCTTCATTAAGAGCCATTACAAGCAGCCGCGGCAGCACCTTCCCTAATCAATACAGTGAGAGGAGTGTGAGCTCCCAGCGTCGCGCCCGGACTTATATAGTGCGGTGACTCACAGAATCCCGCCGGTCTCTGATTGGTTCACTCTGCACATGTCTTGCAGGCTATCCCCTTCTTCCTCCCAGAGTGCTTTGCCCCATGTAACGCCATGTGCTCCCCAGCCATTTTATCAATCAAAAGCACACTTCGTTTCACCCCAAGTACCCCAAACTTCGACTTCGTTCAGAACCGAAGTTTTCCTGAAATTCTAAACGAATTCCACTTTGTTAGAATCAATTCGCCCATCTCTAGCCAAGACCATACAGTTGTTTAACAAGACAGGTTCCATTTAGAACAAGGCACGCCCTGGTCAACCAAAGAAGTTGAGTGCACGTGCTCAGCATCATACCTAGAGATTGCCTTTTCAAAATAGACATATGAATGCTGCTGTAATTGCTGCAGAGGTTTAAGGGGTGGGAGTCAAACTGTCAGTATTCAGACAATATGACACACACTGCATCAAAGTTGTCTGCGTGACTGTCATCCCAGAAAGAAGCCTATTCTAAAGATGATGCCCACGAAAGCCTGCAAACTGTTTGCTGAAGACAATTTTACTGGAACCAAGCTTTCAGGATTATAGGAACCATGTCCTATGGTCTGTTGAGACCACGATAAACGTATTTAGTTCAGACGGTATCCTACATGTGTGGTGGTGGGAGTGTCATGGTTTGGCGCAACACCTGTGCTGCCAGCTGTGGGGAGCTACAATTCAGGAATTGAGGGAACCATAGATGCCACATTTATTGTGACATACTGAAGCAGAGCATGATCCCCTCCTTTTGAAAATGGCTCCGTAGGGTAGTATTCCAACATGATAACGCCCTCAAACACATCTACAAGACAGCTAGTACCTTACTAAAGTAAATGAGGGTACAGGTGCTGGACTGGCCAGGCATGTCTCCAGATATAAACTCTATTGAGCATCTGTGGGGCATCCACAAATGGAAGGTGGAGGAGCGCAAGGTCTCTAACATCCACCAGCTGTGTGATGCCATCATGGAGGAGGATAGGAGGATTCCAGTGGCTGCAATCTGTGAAGCTTTAGTGAACTCCATGTCCAAGAAAGTTGAGGCAGTGCTGGAAAATAATCATGGTCCAACAAAATATTGAAACTTTGGGTACAATTTGTCCATTTTTTACTTAGTGGTGTACTCACTTTCGTTGAAAGTGGTTTAGACATTGATGACTGTGTGTTGAGTTATTTTGAGGGCACACCAAATTTCCATTATTATACAAGTGGTTCACTGACTATTTACATTGTATCAAAGTGTCATATCTTCAGTGTTGTCCTCTGAAAATCTACAATACAATATTTACAAAAATGTGAGGGGTGTATTCACTTTTGTCAGATACTGTAACCCTATACAGTTGAAACCAGAATTTTACATACACTATATAAAAGACAAATATGCATGTTTTTCTCACTATCTGACATAAAATCAGAATAATCCTTACCCGTTAGAGGTCAATTAGGATTCACAAAATTATTTATATCTGCCAAATGCCAAACTCGTGAGATAATTTTAAGGCATTTTTATTACTTGCTGCAAAGTCACTAGTTTATATACCCTAGGATTACTATGCCTTTATACTAGTTGAGACATCCCATATGATGATGTCATGTCTTTGGAAACTACTGATTTATTGTTGTTATGGTTTATTGGCAACATCTGAGGCACACCTGTGGATGTATTTTAATTCACACACACCAGAGACACACTGATTATGTGTGTAACATCATGGGAAAGTCTAAAGAAATCAGCCAATATATCAGGAAGAGACTTGTGGACTTACACAAATCTGGATAATCTTTAGGTGCAATTTCCAGATACCTGACGCTGCCTTTTTCATCTGCACAAACCATGAGCCCCACGTACAAACCACATAGGATTGTCCAGCCATCATAACACTCAGGAAGGAAATGGGGTCTGTGTCTCAGAGATGAACATGCTTTGGTCTAACATGTGCATATCAAACCACGAACAAAAGTAAAAGATTTTGTGAAGATGCTGACGGAAGCTGGTAAGATTGTGTTTTTATCCACAATGAAACGAGTACTGTATCAACATGGACTGAAAGGCCACTCTGGTAGAAAGAAGCCATTACTCCAAAAGAAACATATAAAAGCCAGATTAATGTTTGCAAATGCACACAGGAAAAAACACCTACATTTTTTGAGAAATATCCTGTGCTCTGACAAAACAAAAATTGAACTGTTTGGCCATCTTGACCATTGTTATGTTTGGAGGAAAAAGGAAGAAGCTTGGAAACCTGTGAAACATGGGGTGGCAGCATCATGTTGTGGAGTTGTTTTGCTGCAGAAGGGACTGGTGCACTTGACAAAATAGATGACATTATAAGGAAAGAAGATTACGTGACAATACTCAAGCAACATCTCAAGACATCAGCAAGGAAGTTAAAGCTTGGGTGGAAATGGGTCTTCCAAATGGACAATGACCTGAAACATACTGCCAAACTGGTTACAAAGTGGCTTAATTATAACCAAGTCAATGTTTTAGAGTGGCCATCACAAAACCCTGATCTCAATCCTATTGATAATTTATGGGCAAAGCTGAAAAGGCAAGTGCGACCTACAAACATGGCACAGTTACACCAGTTCTGTAAGGAGGAATGGACCAAAATTCCTACCAACTATTGTGAGAAGCTTGTGGAAGGAGATCCAAAAGGTTTGACCCAAGTCACACAGATTAAAGGCAATGGTACCACTAATGAAATGTATGTAAACTTTTGATTTTACAGAAAGTAATAAAAATGCCTTAAAAATTCTCTCTCATTAGTCTGGCATTGGGCAAATATAACTAATTTTGGTTACTAATTGACCTAATCGGGGAAGGTTTATTCTGATTTCATGTCAGATAGTGAGAAAAACATGCATGTGTGTCTTTTTATATAGTGTATGTAAATGTCTGGTTTCAACTGTATATAAGAGAGCTCTGCCTCTCTCCCTCTAACATATAAACCTATATTTCACAGAAGAAGCTGAGCTTCTCTCCTTTTTCATATAACCCTATATATCACAGAGTTCAGCTCCTTTCCCTCTATCGTATAAACCTATATTTCACAGAAGAAGCTGAGCTTCTCTCCTCTTTCATATAACCCTATATATCACAGAGTTCAGCTTCTCTCCTTCTATCACATAACCCTATACATAACAAAGCTCAGCTTCTCTTCTCTATCATATAACCCTATATATCACAAAGCTCAGCTTCTCTTCTCTATCATATAACTCCATATATCACAGAGCTCAGCTTCTCTCCTCTATCATATAGCCTTATATTTCACAGATCTCAGCTCCTCTCCCTCTATCACATAATCCTATATATTAAAAAGCTCAGTTCTTCTCCTCTATCATATAACCCTATATATCACAGAGCTCTGCTTCTCCCCTCTATCATATAACCCTATATATCACAGAGCTTCGCTTCTCTCCCTCTATAACATTTTGTTATCAGATAATAGGGACATACACCAGCTGACAGGTTTGCTTTAAAGGGGTTGTCTCACTACATTGATTCCTCTTAGTCTCAGTCCTGTTATCTTGGTTTCATTTTGAATTCAGGGGCGTGTTTACTGGCTTCCACTAGGCTGCAGTAGAAGCCAGGTCTGTATCTATAGCAACCAGTGCTGGCAGCCTATCAGGAGAGATTGAACAGGTCTGTAGCTATAGCAACCTGAGAAGCTGATGCAGCCCATACAAGATGGGATATCCAGGAGTAGGTAGGACACTGTTAATGGACACATATTGCAAAGTGACTTTTTGTTGCAAGATCTTTAACATAAAAAGCAATCCTTGAAGTGAGACAACCCCTTTAAGTATCTACAGCAAAAATCCATGCATATCTCTTTGCATGCAGCAGATTTTGCCTGAGGCTATTTCATGTCCTATCTGCTTGACATGGCTTCCATAGTGGCATCTGCATGGAAACATCATCAGAAAGTGCCACCTCCTTCCCCTCAATGAACAAATCCATGCTGTATTAATTATGGCATAAATTTCGCATTAAAAACATTAAGACATGGATTCCAACCAGGTTTATGCATGCATGCCAACTCTCCCGCTTTTGGCGGGGGGGTCCCCCTAATGGGGGTCCCCCCCTCAACCACCCCGCCCTCCTGGCAGAGTTGGCATTTCTCCCGCTGTCTGCTACCGCGGCGCAAGAGTAGCGCTGGTCCGCTACTCTGGCGCCGCCGGGCCGCTCCTACAGGCGGGTGAAGCGGCCACAGCGGCCACTCACCCACCCGGTGAGTTTCACTGACTTGTGCGGCCGCAGCCGCACAGTCAGTCAGCAGTACAGGGAGGATGCAGGGAGGGATCGTTCCCCTCCTCTCTTCTCCCCCTGTATGTACAGCGCCGGCCGGTGTGCGCTGTACATACACCTCAGTGTCGCAGGGGGCGTGACGCGCGGCTGCACTCACATCCCCTGCGACACTGAGACTACTCAGTCGGCTGGGAGATGTCCGGAGCTGCAGGAGCCTGGTGAGGTAAGTGGCTTTTATTATTTTATTTTTATTAGTTATAGGGGGCACTACCTGGCAACAATGGGGGGGTCTACCTGGCAACAGAGGGGGCAACTACCTGACAACAAAGGGGCAACTACCTGACAACAAAGGGGGCAACTACCTGGCTAACAAAGGGGGCATCTACCTTGTTAACAAAGGGGGCATCTACCTGGCTAACAAAGGGGGCTCTACCTGGCTAACAAAGGGGGGCATCTACCTGACAACAAAAGGGGCATCTACCTGGCTAACAAAGGGGGCAGCTACCTGGCTACAATGGGGGGGGGTCTACCTGGCAAGAGAGGGGGAACTACCTGGCTACAATGGGGGGGTCTACCTGGCAACAGAGGGGGCACTACCTGGCTACAATGGGGGGTCTACCTGGCAACAGACGGGGCACTACCTGGCTACAATTGGGGGTCTACCTGGCAACAGAGGGGGCACTACCTGGCTACAATGGGGGAGGTGGGGTCTACCTGGCAACAGAGGGGGAACTACCTGGCTACAATGGGAGGGTCTACCTGGCAACAAAGGGGGCACTACCTGGCTACAATGGGGGGATTTACCTGGCAACAGAGGGGGCACTACCTGGAAACAGTGGGGGGGCACTACCTGGAAAACAGAGGGGGCACTACCTGGCAACAGAGGGGGCACTACCTGGCTAGAATGGGGGGCACTACCTGGCTAACAATGGGGGCTCTACCTGGCTAACAAAGTGGGGGCTCTACCTGGCTAACAAAGGGGGCATCTACCTGACAACAAAAGGGCATCTACCTGGCTAACAAAGGGGGCAGCTACCTGGCTACAATGGGGGGGTCTACCTGGCAAGAGAGGGGGAACTACCTGGCTACAATGGGGGGGTCTACCTGGCAACAGAGGGGGCACAACCTAGCTACAATGGGGGGTCTACCAGGCAACAGAGGGGGCACTACCTGGCTACAATTGGGGGGTCTACCTGGCAACAGAGGGGGCACTACCTGGCTACAATGGGGGAGGTGGGGTCTACCTGGCAACAGAGGGGGAACTACCTGGCTACAATGGGAGGGTCTACCTGGCAACAAAGGGGGCACTACCTGGCTACAATGGGGGGGTTTACCTGGCAACAGACGGGGCACTACCTGGAAACAGTGGGGGGGCACTACCTGGCAACAGAGGGGGCACTACCTGGCAACAGAGGGGGCACTACCTGGCTAGAATGGGGGGCACTACCTGGCTAACAATGGGGGCTCTACCTGGCTAACAAAGGGGGCTCTACCTGGCTAACAAAGGGGGGCATCTACCTGACAACAAAAGGGGCATCTACCTGGCTAACAAAGGGGGCAGCTACCTGGCTACAATGGGGGGGGTCTACCTGGCAAGAGAGGGGGAACTACCTGGCTACAATGGGGGGGTCTACCTGGCAACAGAGGGGGCACTACCTGGCTACAATGGGGGGTCTACCTGGCAACAGAGGGGCACTACCTGGCTACAATTGGGGGTCTACCTGGCAACAGAGGGGGCACTACCTGGCTACAATGGGGGAGGTGGGGTCTACCTGGCAACAGAGGGTGAACTACCTGGCTACACGGGGGGGGGGGTCTACCTGGCAACAAAGGGGGGCACTACCTGGCTACAATGGGGGCATCTACCTGGCAACAGAGGGGGCACTACCTGGAAACAGTGGGGGCACTACCTGGCAACAGAGGGGGCACTACCTGGCAACAGAGGGGGCACTACCTGGCTAGAATGGGGGGCACTACCTGGCTAACAATGGGGGCTCTACCTGGCTAACAAAGGGGGCTCTACCTGGCTAACAAAGGGGGGAATCTACCTGACAACAAAAGGGGCATCTACCTGGCTAACAAAGGGGGCAGCTACCTGGCTACAATGGGGGGGGGGTCTACCTGGCAAGAGAGGGGGAACTACCTGGCTACAATGGGGGGTCTACCTGGCAACAGAGGGGGCACTACCTGGCTACATGGGGGGTCTACCTGGCAACAGAGGGGCACTACCTGGCTACAATTGGGGTCTACCTGGCAACAGAGGGGGCACTACCTGGCTACAAATGGGGGAGGTGGGGTCTACCTGGCAACAGAGGGGGAACTACCTGGCTACAATGGGAGGGTCTACCTGGCAACAAAGGGGGCACTACCTGGCTACAATGGGGGGGTTTACCTGGCAACAGAGGGGGCACTACCTGGAAACAGTGGGGGGGCACTACCTGGCAACAGAGGGGGCACTACCTGGCTACAATGGGGGGCACTACCTGACTACAATGGGTGCACTACCTGGATAACAAAGGGGGCATCTACCTGGCTAACAATGGGGGCATCTACCTGGCAACAAAGGGGGTACTACCTGGCTACAATGGGGGGGGTGTCAACCTGATAACAGAGGGGCACTACCTGGCTACAATGGGGGCACTACCTGGCTAACAAAGGGGGCATCTACCTTGTTAACAATGGGGGCATCTACCTGGCTAACAAAGGGGGCACTACCTGGCTACAATGGGGGGGGGTCTACCTGGCAACAGAGGGGGCACTACCTGGCTACAATGGGGGGGCACTACCTGGCTACAATGGGGGGGCACAACCTGGCAACAGAGGGGGCACTACCTGGCTAGAATGGGGGGCACTACCTGGCTAACAATGGGGGCATCTACCTGGCTAACAATGGGGGCATCTACCTGGCAGCAAAGGGGGAATCTACCTGGCTACAATGGGGGAATCTACCTGGCTTACAAAGGGGGCATCTACCTGGCTAAGAAAGGGGGGCATCTACCTGGCTAACAATGGGGGCATCTACCTGGCTAACAATGGGGGGCATCTACCTGGCAGCAAAGGGGGAATCTACCTGGCTACAATGGGGGAATCTACCTGGCTTACAAAGGGGGCATCTACCTGGCTAACAAAGGGGGGCATCTACCTGGCTACAAATTTGGCTCTACCTGGCTACAGAGCGGGCTCTACCGGGCTACCGAGGGGGCATCTACTGGCTACAGGGGACATCTACTTGGCAACAAGGCGGCATCTACCTGCCTGTACGGGGCACTACCTGGTTATGGGGGGCTACTACCTGGCTATAAGGGCATCTACCTGGCTTTCTTCCAAAGCCGTTATACAGTTAGGTGGAGTGGGTGTGGCTTTTTGAAGGGCGTGGCACACCAACAAGATGGGCGTGTCCACACGCGATGCCCTCTACAATCTCCCTCTTTTTCAATTTCAAAAGTTGGCAACTATGAGTTTATGTGGATTGAAGCATGGAATCTGCATTGAAATCAGCCATGAAAATGGGGTTTAACCCCTTCACGACCTAGGGCGTATGCATACGTCCAGGTCATTTGGGGGACTTAAGCATGAAAAAAGGACTTTTTCTACACCTTGATAATTGCTGTTACAGTTTTTCCTTCATTGGTTTATATATTGCTCTCAACAATTCAGGGTCTAGTAACATTGAATGACTAAAGACAATGGGCCTTATGTATGAACACTGTCTAGCAGTAAGACTTCTTTGTTGCCCATAGCAACTAATCAGAGCTCAACTTTTATTTTTCCAGAGCTTTATATGAAATGAAAGCTGAGCTCTGACTGGTTGCCATGGGCAACAAAGAAAGTCTTACTGCTAGACAGTTTTCATACATGAGGCCCAATAAATCTATTATAAATGGTTGAGTGCAGCAGATAAAGTGAGTGTATCTAAATATTGTTGTAACGGCTGGGTAGTGGATCCTCTGGATCACCGCAAGCGATGATAGTTAAGCCACGGCAGGGAACGGAATCTAAGTAGCCCCCGGTTTTCACCAGAGCCCGCCGCAAAGCGGGATGGTTTTGTTACGGCGTGAGGCTACCAGGTCGTCCCCCCTGACGTGACTTGCTTGCGATGGCGGCCGAGGTGCAGCGAGGTACAGAATCGTAGTCCGAGAATCGTAGTCGTGGGCAGGCAGAAGGTCAGGCAGGCGGCAATGGTTCGTGGTCGTGGACAGGCAGGAAGGTCAGGGCAGGCGGCAAAGGTTCGGAGTCGGGAAACGTAGCAAAGGGACTGGTACACGGGAAGGTGACCATATACTTCAGGAACGCTTTCTCTACGGCTCGGGGCAGCATAGATCCAGCAAGCAGTGACTGCAGAGCGGACCCTTAAATAGGGGAGGCGTCTGGCCGACAACCAATTATCGGGACACTGGCCCTTTAAATTCAAGAGAACGCGTGCGTGCGCTAGGGAACGGGCACACGCGGCCTGGCCGGCAGGGGACACGGACGGGACAGGAACGCGGCCAGGTAAGTTACTACCAGGGGCGGACCCCCGGCTCGTCCCGCGGCCAGCGGCGGCACCCGACCCCGGCAGGCGCCCGGGAGGGGAACCACGGGTGCGCCCGCGGCTCGCGGGCCGGGAAGCGGGGGCAGCCACCACAATTGTCATGAAGAAACCAAGCCTAAAGGTGGTATAAAGTTGGACTTCAATGCCTAAAGATTTATCATGCACCATGAGCCACTGTTATGAATTAGGTGCATCCTGAAACTGTCTAGTTAATTTGTAATGACTGTTTCTTTAATCTCAAATGTTCAGCCAAAATACCAGCTGAATGTAAAAAGCTGTTGGTGGAAAGTAACCCTCCTAAATGACATTACCCAGAACTGAACCTGTTCCACAAATACTGGTGAAGTTAATGGTTCATTCATTCGGACCCACAGCTTCTCCTCTATAAGTAGTCCCTTTAGTAGCCAGGCTAGCATAGCTAATAACTAGTACTGAAATATCAGTTAACAGGCGACTACACAAATAGTAATAATTAAAAGGATAGATGTTCTTTAAATATCATACATGTACATTATTTATGTAAATAGTTGAAGAGGTGTTACGGGCCCTAACATTGCTCATTTGGCTGTCAGAGTATGAGTAAAAGTAGAAGGTAAGACTCATACTTACCTACCAGACGCTCCTGTTCACTCCCGGCTGTCAGTCCGTTCATCCTCGCTACAGCACTGAACAGTCTTCATTCACGTGTAGGTGACATTGTGGCCTGTGATTGTCTGTCACATGAACGTTTACTGCTTACTTCCTGGTTAAACGCACTAGGAGTGAACGGGAGTATCTGGAAGGTAAGTATGAGTCTTAGCTTCTATTTTTACTCATACCCCGACAGACAAATGAGCATTGTTAGGGCCTGCAAAACCTGGTTAACTCCGTAAGGAGATATGACCTATGAGTACATCATAGTGTCGGTAAGGGGTTTTGTAGCGCAGCACGATCCCACTACATAGCCGCGGTTATAGCATGGGAAAGTGCCGCCACTGTCCCGCGCTGTTTAACATTTAGACGCTGTGGCTAAGATGGCAGCAGCATCTAAATCAATGAGAAACGGTGCCACGCAGATCACTGTGTCCCAATCAGTGAACATGGCAGATGGAAGCCTAATGCATGGTATATAAAATGCATTAGGCTGTATAAATGATCGTGCCCCCCTAGTGGTGAAGCACCCTAAAGAGACTCCAATTTAAAGTAAAAGAAATAAAAATACAATGTTTTAAAATGTAAACAAATAAAAAACATTAAGGGCGACATGTATGAACGGGCTTTACGCCTGTTTTTTGGCGTATACTGCGCCTCCCGGCCCGAATCCCCCTGTCGGACGCAGGGATGCAGTGTTAGGCACAGCATTCGCCACTTTCAGCTGCTCCTCGCATGAAGGGGCGGCAATGGGCGCGGTGTGGGCGCGGGGTAGGCGTTCCGGGGCGGGACGCGGCACGCTCGAAAACTCCGTGGCATATACGATCGCGAGTCGGCAAAGCGAGGCGCAATGCAGCGCTCGGCAGCTCCGACAGGCAGATCTGGTTGATTCTGGTCTAAATGCTACGAAGTGAAGCAAGAACGAAACATGCGAGGAAGCAGATAGAAGATCGCGACAGAAAACTCGGCGCTCCGCTCCGTGCAGCAGGAGTATGAATCTGAAAAAATCGCCTTTATAAAGGCGGAAAACAGTGTCATAAAAGAGCTGAACCTCAAAAATAAACATAAAAAAAAAATCACTTTCCACAAATCTAGAACGGCGCAATATCAAGAAATCGGATATTGGAAATTGCCGGGAAATACAGTAATTCAAATTCTGAAAGCTATTCTCATTGCTCGGCATAAAACCAGCCAATCAGAATAGGAGCGACAGTGGACCATTAAAACCTATGGAGAACGGGTTGACCAATAAAATCAAAGGCGGTACAGTTCAAAATATAGTAAAAATGCAGAAAGAGGCTTTGTTGAGCTAGCGGGGCTTGGCTATCTCGGCCCAAAGAATAGGAGCGACAAAGACCCATTATAGCCCATTTGGGGAATTTTGAACCAATCAAAATCCAAAGGCGGGACAGTTCAAAATACAGTAAAAAAAGGAAGAATAGAGCTGATTGGTTAATGCGGCGGGGGCTTGGCTATCCCAGCCAATCAGAGCGCGAGCTGGACGAGCCCCCGCTTGCTCAACCAATCAGCTCGTTTTTGCCTTTTTACTGTATTTTGAACTGTCCCGCCTTTGAATATGATTGGTCAATTTTTCTCCATAGGTTATAATTAGTGTTGAGCGTTTTTAAACGACAAAGTTTAAATCGGCAAAGGTTTTATGGTGATTCGAATTTTCCAGATCATGCGATAATTAAGGTTAAAATCTGAGCATCATCTATTAAGATCGCGCCTTTTTTTGGCGCTTCCCTTAATTTTGGCGGCCAGCAAATCAGATTTATAGAAAAGAGCAGGGTGAGATGTGTGTGCGACGTCATGACTGGGATGTGGGATTTGGTTGCGATTGGCTGGAAAAATCACATGACCTCGTTTTAAAA